>PVJH01006234.1:0-103739 GCA_004026705.1 Nesogale talazaci
CCATATATTGGGTTTGCAGAGCAAAAGAGCACAAATTGGACTAGACTCCAATGTAAGATTGCATGAAGAATAAATCAGTATTTGAGAAGCCAGAATGAGGTTTCCCATGAAAGGAAAAATATAGGAATATTTGTACATTTCCAAACTGCAGCATGACTTGACATTTCTGCAGCATCTAAAACTTTTGAGATTTGTAAGTACCACTTACATCAAATGTGTATTATGCATGCGTTGTTGTTTAGAAATTCTGTTTTACTAATGTATATATCTCAAAAGTCTTTGACCTCTGAAATTCATGTGCAAATGTGTAATTAAAAATAAGAAAACTTTCACAGAATTTTCATAGCTAGGAAAGAACACCTATGAGATTGCAAAGAACTTATTTCTAAATGAAAAGAGTGATTGAGAATCAATCATTTGATATGCTAATAAGGATATGTTAAATCTACATATCAAGTAAAGAGGTACAGCTAGACTAGAGGAAAACTTCTCTAGGGTATTAAATGAGAGTTCCTACTGTGGTTGCTCATTCAATGTTGTCATGAGGTTCCTTGATGGAAGATAAGCCATCACACACCAGCAAGGTAACCCATAGTAAACTGGTTTCATTAAAGCTTCCAAACTAACAGAGAGTAGGAGAAAAGGCCTGGCCATTACGTTTTGAACAGTCATCCTCTGACTTACAACAGGAGCAGGATTTTGTTGGATGTACTCTTGGGAGAGGAGTCCCTCGGCCGGAAGGGACTACATAAGGGTACTCTTAATGGATCCAAGCATGCCAACTCTTCTAAAGATGGAAGATGACAAGGCAACATTTTTGCTATGTTCTATGTATGTGAACTAGAGTTGGAACTGACTCTCTAACAACTAAGAATAGCAACAAATATGAAGAAATGTGAATATTCACATCTTCTCCTCTTGAGTATTGTGGTTGTGCATTGGGCTGCTATATGAATAGTCAACAGTTTGAAATCACCAGCGTCTCCTAGAGAAAAGGTGGGATCTTCTGTTGTAAAGAATTGCAGACTCAGAAACCCACAGGAGAAATTCTTCCCTACCCTATGAGGTCACCATGAGTCAACTCAACTCAATGGCACTGAGCTTCCGTTTCTTTCTTTCTTTTCTCATGCATGTGAAAGTTGTACATTGAATAAGGAAGACCAAAGTAGAATCAATGAATTCGGACAATGGCTCTGGTGAAGTCCCAAAGACTACCGGAAGAACAGATAAATCTGTCTTAGAAGTATATCCAGTAATGGACCATGGGAGAGAGGATGGTGAGACTTTGTCTCCTCTGCTTTGGACATTCTAACAGGAGAAGTTCATTCCTGGAAAAGGACCTCATGACTGCTAAAGTAGATGGGCTGTAAAAGAGAGGACAATCCTCAAAAATATGGCTTAGTACAGTGACAGCACCAGTCGGCCCAAACCTAGCAATTGTTAGGAAGATGCGGGACCTGGCAACATGTCACCCTGTTTTGCCCCTGAGGGTAGGTCCTGACTGGACAGCTTCTAGCAATAACAATAGAAAAAGAAAAGAACTTGCAGCAATGATCAACATATTTAACCTGATTTATTGGTGCTAAAGTTCCAGATTCAGTCTTTTGGTACACATTATTTGTAAGAGTCAAGGTTTGGGTTCCATTTGGAAAAGTAGCTAAGTGTTCAACTGTGTGAACTAGTGTAGATCTTTATGTTTGACTTTTAAAACCAGCCAATGCCAAACATTGCCATTTTGTGTATTAAGACCTTCAGTGGCTCTACTTAGAGCTTCTGAGTCTATCAATCTTGGTGTGAGCAGTCAGTTTCATTGTTCTCCCTTAGAATGACCAGTGTATGGAACCTCTGATCTTTCAGAGTGCAGCCCATGGCCGACTCCACTTCACCTGCAGGGGCCCTTGAGAATATAAGAGAGAGACTCCAGATGCTATTTATTTGCACTTGCCTGTCAGTGGCTCCTGGGATTGGAAATCTTCCCAGAATCATATCTGAAGTAAGAGAACAGAAATTTAAATTTGAGCTTGAGTACATTGCTGTAGATATATAATGTTTAAATGATTATATCCTTAGAAAATTTCCTTAATCTGAAATCTTAAATAAGAGGTCTGCGGTTATTAGGCACAGAGGCCACTATGATTTTGTGGTTTGACTGCATCATGTTTGCTGTTTGGTATTTTTGAAAATATTCTAATTGATAGTGACCTTGTGCTCAACAGAAGGAAATACTGCCTGCTCCTGTTGTGCCATTCCTGCAATCATTGTGATGCTCCACCTCTGTCAAAGCCACTGCCATTGAAGCTTTCCATTGTAAGTGACCCTTTAGGACAATGTGGAACTGTCCAATTTGGTTACGGAGGCTCTGAATCTTTACCGAACAGGTGGCCACATCTTTCCCTGCCTTGTTGACCTATTGGTTAGTAACAAAGAGCTCAGTATTATATCCCAGAAACAAAAGACAAACCAGCGAAACCTGGCTGCCATCAAGTCAATGCTGGCTTATCGCCACCTCCCTGTGCCTTTCTGAGACTTGTGTTGTTGATGGGAGTAGAAAGCTCAGTCTTTCTCTTTCAGAGCCGCCTGTGGTTTCCAATTCCTGACCATGAAACTAACTTGTAAGCACTAGACCCTCTGATCCTCCATGATTTAGCATAGTCTCCATTGTCATCCAGTCTCTTCTAATTCATCATGGCCTTAATCTAATCTAAGCAGTGTCCTTCTAAAACACAAGTAGGCACACAGTGGAAGGACACCACATGGAGAGGTGTGATAGTCACCTAATCTGATGTCAATTTGAGGATGAAGAATGTAGGGATGGAGTTTAGCCTGTCAGTCTGGAGACAGCCAATGAGATTACTGTGTGAGTGTGGCCTTCTCCTCTGAAAATTCTGGGAAATCTGGTACTACCTTCTTGGAAGCAGGAGACACTCACTCCCTTCCTTAGAGGCTTTCTACTGACAGCATTCTCTTGGAGATGCTCTACTGAGAAGACATAAGGCTGACTGCCTGTGAGACATCCCGGAGTAAAGGCCACATGGGCCTACCCTGATGGAGCCGGATCTCTGAAGCCTGAGGAGCCACTTGGAGACCCCTGCCAGCACTGAGATGTTTACAACGCCGCTGGATCCAAAGACATTCTACCTATCTGACTTGTGATAATCTTGCATTCAGCGTCCTTGCATATGTTTCAGAAGTCTGAAGAAGACTTCATAGACTGGTATCAGACATATGGGCTAATATCTGACTTATGATCTTCGACTGGACTGGGTTGAGATGTTTTCTTAATGTACAGTTGCTCTTATAGATAGAACTTTCTTATATAGATATGTGTGTCTATGGATTTGTTTCTCTAGTTTACCTGGACTAACAGAAGAGGTATCTATAAGCCAAGGAAAATCTTGGAAAAGGATCTTCTCCTGGGGATTTTTAGAAAGTCCACGACCCAGTTGGCCCATTGATTTGGACTTAAAGCACCCAGAATTGTGCAACAATAAACTTTTTTCCTGATAAGTCATCCTTTGGTGAAAATTTATTATGACTTCCGTAGGAATTACTATAAATTAGTTCATAGTAATGACAGTTCCCTTAAAATAACACAAAGTTTCCCAAACCTACCACTGTTCTGTGTGTTAAATGTGGAAAGAGTGTGTCTACAGGTGATTTGGACAAGTATATAAGATTGACCCTGAACTTGCTCTAACAACATTAGCTGGTTTAGAACAGAAACACTCAGTCAGGTTCAGAGGCATGAAGAAAAATGCCTTTATGCCCTGGGTCCAATGTCTGCTTCCTCAACAGCCTGATGAGCTGAAACACATACATCCCTCTGTGTGTTTTATCTGTTCATGATTCCCCTGTATTCTCCCTTCCACTCAGTCAGCCAGGCTCCCATATTCTCTGCTCCAGGCATTGCTTGAAACAAGTTTTCCTCCTTTTTTGTCTATGTTCACCAAATATGGGATGTAATGGGTGTAAAAGGCTGAAAGAAGAAGTGTGCACCTTTGAGTAGTTAGAAGATCAGGATTGGTGCGATCCCTTTCTGAGAAGGGGTTGAGGATGGATCTGTTGGCCTCTAACTTTGGAGGAAGGTAGTAATGGAGATGGCAGCAGGTTCCGGAAGGCTTAGATAAAGGTCTCAAGCTTCTAAAGAAGCTTAGCTAACTCTACACCTGGAAAAGTTGTAGCAGATTGCAAGGGACCTAATGGGAATTGATAGTGCTTCTAAGACAAAATCATGAGTCAGATTAGTATGCGGGGCAGGCATAGAACTCAGAAGTAGGGTTTTCCTTTAGGAATCCCTGGGTGGTAGAAGTGAATAACCACTCGATTACTAACCCATAAGTTTGAGGTTCAACCGTACCTAGGTTTATTTCAGAAGAAAGGCTTGGCAGTCTATGTATGAACAGAACAAAACAAACATCATTGAAAGCTTTTGCAAGCATAGTTCTCCTCTTACACACATGGCATTTCCATGCGTCTGATAAATTTGTCAAATAGGGAAGGGGTAAGTCTAATCATGACGCAGACAGTGGTTCTCAACCTGAGGGGGTCAAATGACCTTTTGTCAGGGGTCTCCCAATTCATAATAGTAGCAAAATTACAGTTATGAAATAGCAACAAAAATAATCTTGCACTTGGGAATCACCACAACATGAGGAACTGTATTATAAGCACACAGCATTAGGAAGGTTGAGAACCACAGGACTTAGATTTACTATCACAACTCCTGAGACTGGGACTCACATTCAAACTGATGTAAAGAAGAGAGGCATGCTACAACACAGACATGCTTGAAATCATTGGCCTACCTGAAAGAAACCAGATATAAAAAGATACATATGGAATGAGACCAATTGCATGAAATGCCTAGAGAATAAAGCTGAATAATGGCTACAGGGGCCGGGAGGGAGAAAAGGGGCATGACTAGTTAAGAAGTACCGAGCTTCTATGTGTGGTTCTATGTGTGTTATAAAGTCAGCTCCAAGTGGTCATGACCCTTTGTACAAGTGAACAAAACCACTACCTGGTGCCCGGCCATGCTCATTCTTGTTGAGTGGCAGCTCATGGCTGCAGCCACTGTGTCCATCTGCCTCCTGAGAGCCTTCTTCTTTATCATGGGCCTTCTTCTTTTCAAGCATGCTGTCTTTCTCTCGAATCTGATTATTTGCTCTTCAGCCAGTTGGATGTCCATTCCATATTCTTTGCAAACAGCAGCATTCACTCATTGGTTCTCCTTTGATTCTCCTTATTCATTCTCCTGTTTCACAGGCACTGGGTTCTACAGGATTGAAAATGCCATGCATTTTGACATTTGATGTAGTGCCGCTCTGTGGCATTGCTTAGACACTCGAGGTCACCTAGTCATGCTGTGATGAAAGGGTTAATCAAAGGGGGTGGAGTGGGATGGTTTGAACTCATTAGCAGCTCCATAAGAGAAAGAGGAGGCAGTCTGTTTGGAGAAAGATTGGCTCTGGCTGCTATAAGTCAGAATCAGTCAACAGACAATGGGCTTGGGGCATTTTGTTTGTTTGATGAATATTTGTAGCCCCCATTTGCTGGCTGACTAGAGGAAAAACAAAATGTCCAACATCTATGGATTTTGCGGAGAGTTTTCATGACTCCATGCTGCTCTCCTTGGATTGAATATCATTTGAGAACGAAAAGGCCCCAGACCCCAGCATTGTAGTTTGAATCCCGTTGAAGGCAGGCAGGTGAAAGCTGCACAAGGAAGAAGGAAAACTGAAGAGGGATAGATTGACTTGGACCATGATGTAGATGAAGAATGTGCAAAGTCCAGTGGACTGGAAGAAGAAGGAACACACCTGTATAGGAAGGAGTACAGTGAGACTGCTTCTAGGAATGGAAGTTGCTGAGAGCTCTCCTTGACTCTTACTCCAGGCGGTGGAATAAGGCATTCCACTTGAGTGTCCAACCAAGCACTAGACTCACGGCCATTGTGTCAATCCTGATGCAGATATACCATGTACAGTTTGTGAGACTGCAATTTTTTTTACAGGAGTAGACAACCTCAGCTTTCTCTCACTGAGCAGCTGGTGGTTTCAAACTGCTGACCCAATCCTGAGGAGCCCCACATAAAAGCACTCCACCACCAGGAGGTCAGACATCAGGACAGTCAGTGACAAGGAGCTAGGTTCTCGTAGAGTTATATTGGCACATGACTGTCAGATAGTGTAAGGATGACTCAGACCTGATTAATCGATTGATCTGTTGGGTAGAAGGTTGCTAAGAGGTACAATGGACTTAGCAGAACTTGGTAACATCATTTAGTTTGGCAGAAGGAAAGAACTATCGTGTGTCAAGTCTATTGTTCACCATTCTTTATTTCTTTTCTTTTAGTTTCTAAGCACTGCAGCCTGGATGGAGGGAGAAAGTTTTGAGGGTGAAGATGGCAGGAAGTGTGTAAATGTGGCCTGCATGCAATTGATGTATGTACGGATTGTATTGGGAGTTGTATGAGCCCCCAATAAAACGATTCATTAAAAAAAGGGGGGGGGGAGGGAGAAAGAGGAGCTTATACTAAGGGCTCAAGAGGAAAATATTTCGAAATGAATATGGCAATATGTGTACAAACATGCTTGATACAAATGATGTATTGAATGTTATAAGAACTGTAAGAGCCTCCAATAAAATAATTGAAAAACATCATCTAATAAAAGTTTTATTGTTTCTAGTGGATGCTAACTCAGAGCAGTTGTGTACATACAGAGTGGAATTCTCCACAAGCATTTAAGCGGCAATCTTTTGGAATCTGAAAGTGAGGATTGCTTTCTAAAGCAACTCTGCATGGGTTTGAACCATCAACCTTGTTGTTGGAAATTGAACGCTAGAATAGAGCCATTGTGAACTGAGCCATTGACTTCTAGTAAATACTTTAGGACTACGTTAAATTTGTTTGCCTTCTCTTCAGCCCACAGTCAATATTTATTACTTGTAAAATGTATAATTAAAAAATATATAATTGTTACAGAAATAGCTTCATGCAGAAAATTAAGGCTCATCATCTTTTATAGGAAAACAACAGGCCTACTTTATCTCTGCCTGGTTTGGTGGTGGTGTGTACTCCTGTTTATCGTATCACTGTTCAATGTGACCCTGAGATTTCTCTAGCCATGTTGAGAAAGTCTTTGTCATTCTTCATTTTGCAAATGGTCATTTATGCTATTATGATAATAAGTTGAATAAGTGAAGTCTTGGCCTACGAGTGGATTTGAGTAAGCTTCTGGGAAACCCTTGCAAATTCACAAAGCAAATGACTTGACCTCCCAATTTTGCAATGTAATATATGCTACAATGACTTTTGGGGGGCTCTTAGCTTCCCTGCAGTTTTTAAAAAATGAAGTTCCATTTACTTTAAGTGACTTGACTTTCCTTATAATCTAATTATAAATGAAAGAACTCTCTTCTTTATCATTTGAAATGATTCAAGTCTGTCTATGGTTAGGGCCTTTTTTTATGGCAAAGCAGAAAAACATTCTTAGTAGTTTATCTGAATAAAGCCAGTGAATTCTGTGGCATTTGTGAAATGAAAATGATATTTTAAAGCAGCAACTCATCTATTTAAATAAAGAACTCCAGAGAAATTTGATGAATATTTTAATATTTATTTAAATTAGCCAGAGGAATGACAAAATAGGAGAGCATATACACAGTACACTTGAAGTTGGCTGATGCGATCTTAAGAACTTAGGACAGGAGTGGATATTTCACATCACTATCATCGGAAGCCTTTGCTAATTGTAATTAATTTACTAAAAATTTCATCTAGAGCTCTGATCTAAATGACAGGCTACTCCCCCCACACCCACCCAAAAAGCAGGTAAATTGATGGCAGCATAATGGTTTGTTTTATAATGTTTCTGTAGCTTAAAACACTACACATAAGAAAAAAAATCAGGTTAGTTCTATAGCTGTAATAATGTTGGTATGGATTGTATTTTACCTAAGAAAACAAGAGCAAGAACAAAAGGATTATTTATTAACAGTCGAAAGTTATAGTTCTATGTTTGCAACAGGCGTTAATTACATGATTGTTCAGTTTGGTAAGAAATGATCTCCATCTGATCAGTGATATCCGTTACATTTATTAAAAGGATAGTGCCAAGGTTTCTGATTTACTGCTCTTTATTTGTAAAAACTACCTTATTTTTGTCACAGTTACATTTGGGGATATATGTTGCTATACTTCTGCCCTTGATTTCCTCCCTTTATTCTGAACGTTTACAAAACAGCATTGAGATTATTGTATTAAAAGCCCACGAGTATTGATTTTTCTTGATATTAGGAGAGCAAAGATCAATTATCTTGTTTTTGAACCAAAACTTTATCCTTCACTGGACTATTTGATGTTCACTGACTATTTCACTCAGTATAGTGTTTTCTAACCATCATCTTCATTATTGTGGAATTTTAGGTTAGCAGGTGATGTCTCTTGCCCTGTTATAAGGACTTATTTAGAATTTGTTATTACATTTTACTGTCCTTATTATTCTGGTTGCTATTGGAAGTATACCTATTTGTTCTCATATGAACATGATATAATTGAGTAAAGATAACTTGTAAAGCAGTTAAACCACGAGTAATTCAAGGAAACCCACAGAGAAAGATGTGGTAGAGAAAGATGTGCCTATGTAAAGGTTACAGTGTTAGAAACTCTACAGGGTAATTTTGCATCTGACAATCCATGAATTGGAATGGAATCTGCCTTAATAGGTTTGATATTTATATTTGAGGAAAAGTCTTGGTCTTGGACTGGCACAAGCAGTTTTCTACCTATGGTTGACTACTAAGCCAAAGGTTGATGGTTGCCATGCACTCAGAGACTATCTGGAAGAAAGATGTCTTGAACTGCTTCCTTACAGAATACAGTTTATAGAGATCTGCCCTGAAACACCTATGATGGCCACGGATTGGGAGCTACTCCTTCGCAACTGTGGTAGCTGGATCATTTGATGTCAGCTTGTATTTATAGAGGGGTGGAGTCCAAAGGGTCAGTAGGGTCACAGTCTAATGATTCCCCTTTGGTATCATAATCCTTTCTGTATCAGAGTGAGAGAAACTGAAAACTGTTTTCTTGGCCCCTTTGCCTTCCTGCTTTCTGTACATTACCTGTCTCTGGGGTGGCACCATGTGGGCTGCCCATCCCTGAGTTCTGTCAGCACCTCGCCATGTTTCCATGGACTCTGAATCATTCTGCTCAGATCTGCTTTGCCCTCTGGTCTCCCTGCTTCCCGCCTCAACCTTCTGCATCTTCAGCCTGCAGCTACCTGAGTCCTAAGAAGGACTCCGCTGGCCTCAGACCTGCACATTTGAGTTGAACTGGGCTCAGATGTCTTCTTGATGTAGGCTTATTTCCAAGTGTCCAGACTACTTGTCTAGCACAGCAGGTAACAATAATGCACAGTACTTATAAGACTTGAGTATGAGAATTTTTTTAAAAATGAAGTCTTTAAAAAAATATATTTTTAGATACTGGTTTTTATTTTCTGTCAACCTTGTTTCCATTTTCCAGAAGTCCGTGGAAGAACGGCTTAAGACCACTCAGTGATTGTTCCTCCCTACTCAGCGGCCTGGGCAGTAGGGCTGCAGACCTGTTTTCAGTTGTGGGCTGTGTCCTTCAGTCTTCTATGGGGAACTGCTGAGTCAGCCCTGAGGGCAGCAGCACACCTTCATCTCAGTCTGTGAGCTTGGCAAAGCAGCAGTAAATTCTGGAGGAGTAGTCCATTCATGCAGACACTCTTCTTTGCTCACAGCTTTTTCAGCAATTTCTTCCGGGTCTCTCTAGAGCAGACATAGTCCTGCCCTCCCACAATCCCATGCACACACCCCTGCCCCCATGCACAGAACTTCCTGGGCCAATCTCTGCAACATCAGCCTCACCAAGTGAGGTCCCTTGGAATTATGTGGGATGAAAATGATCATGTAGGAGGATCTGTGTTATACAAAGGGGTGGTGGGTGAATTGATGTCAGAGAACTCTATGAGAGGCCGGTGGTCTGCCGTGGGGTCGGTAACCACCAGAAGCCTTGACTCCCAGAAGGCTGTCTGGATCTGGTTAGTGAAGGTTCCCAGAAATGGGAGTAGCTTCAATGGCAACAGCAAACTTCAGGATAGCCCACCGGCGAGTTTTCCTGGAAGATAAGCTGATGATAGTAGGGTTTCAATGGCACAAGCTGCCAAGATAAGCTTCTCCCAGGTCTTCTTCAAAGAAGTTTATTATGTGGATGCTGACACTTTTCCTATTGTAGATGTATTGCTCCTTCTGGAATGCGTGGTCAGTGCCACCCAAGTGGGTCCCTGTTAAAAGGGATGTGAGGACATCTTGCCCCTTCATTTGCAGGACATCAAGAGCTCTGGGCATTGAGAAAGTTTCCTCATTAAGTTACAATTAAAACCAGGACAATACTGTATAGATCCTTTTCTGGGTAGTGAGGGAAGAGTATTAAGCTCTTAAGAATTAAGCATCTTGCCTTTTTCCTGGATAATATGTTTCTGAAGCCCTCTCTCATTAAAAATCTGATTCAAATTCAAAGAAGATAAGATTTGAACCTTTGAATGAAAAGCTCAATTGGCTTCTTTTCATTTCTTTTAAAAATTATTTTATTGGTGGCTCATACAACTTTTATCACAATTCATCCATCTATACATGTGTCAAGCATATTTATACATTTGTTGCGATCATCATTTTCAAGATATTTTCCTGAATCATTGGTATCAACCTGAGTCATTGGTATCAACCCTCACTTTTTCCCCTCCCTCTCCACCCACTGTTACTCATGAACCCTTGATAATTTATAAATTATTATTGCTTTGTCATGTCTTACACTGTCCAACATTTCACATAACCCACTTTTCTGTTTTCTGTTCCCCAGGGAGGGGGGTATATGTAGATATTTGGGATTGGTTTCCCCTTTATACTGCACCTTCCTCTCACCCTTTTGGGATTGCCATTTTCATTATGGCTCCTGGGTGGTTTGTCTGTCCTGGAATTCCTGTGTTTTCATTTCTTACATGTACCAGTGGATATCCTCTGGTCTAGTTGGATTTGTAAAGTAGAATTGGGATCATGATATTGGGGGGAGGAAGCACTAAAGAATTAGAGGAAAAGCTGTATATTTCATCATTGCTACACTGCTCCCTAACTGGTTCATCTCCTCCCTGAGACCCTTCTATAAGGGAATGAACAGTTGCCAATACATGGGTTTTGAGTCCACAATCTGCGCTCCCGCTCAAATTTCAATGATATGCTTTTTTTGTTCTTTGACGCCTGATATTTGATCCCATTGACACCTCATGATCACACATGTTGGTGTGCTTCATCCATGTGGACTCTGTTCCTTCTCAGCTGTGTTAGTCTGGGTAGACTAGAGGAACAAAATTCATAGACATGCATATAGATATAAGGAAAAGGTTTATATACAAGAGGAACAGGACATTGAGCCCAGTCCAGTTCAAAGCCATAAGTCTGATATTAACCCATATGCTTGAAATCAATCTATAAAGTCTCCTTTCGACTCATGAAATCATAGGTCAGTGTGTGCAGAATCCTGGTGCTGGCAGGGGTCTCCACATGTCTCCTCGCTTCCAGGGCTCTGGGTCTATCAACAGCAGAAGCAAATCATCCCTGACAGAGGTCTTCATGTGGCCGCCCCAGCTTCAGAGGTCTGACTCCCTCAGGGCAAAGCTGTATGGTCTCTCCGCTGGCTCCTCCAGCTTCTCAGACGCTGCCATCTTGTCTTGTCCGTGATTCATCGTCTCTGAGAACTAATTCCCAACAACTGGGGAAGACAGCTTCTCATCTCCATGAGGGAAATATCGTGAGATTTCTCTGACATATCAGGAGAAATCCATGTTCACACAGAGGCCTTATTGGCTACTCAATGGCTATCTCTAGATTAACAGGCTAGACTCCACCCCTACATTTCAATCATAAAATTAATATAAGCAGATGACTGCCACATCAGCGAAATGGCCACTTGCTTATCTTTAAGCCTCTAAGAACCCGGACTCTATATCTTCTGCTAACCAGGCATCATAAGCTTTCCTCATGACATTTGCTTATGCACCTCCTTTATTTTCAGCTGTCATGTCAGAAAGGTGAGCATCATGGAAAGCCAGTTTAATAGAACAAATTATTCTTGCATTGAAGAAGTACTTGAGTAGAAACCCAATGTCCATCTGTTACCTTAATAGTAAACCTGGAAATATATGCACATAGATCTATATCCCCATCGTCATATATAAACATATTTACATATGCACATTGAATTTGCCTGCTTTCATTGAACCAGGCTTGTCATGGAGTAGAGGACAAGGTGAAAGACTATAGGTTGTTTGTTAACAAAACATTTTTTAAAGTGCTGAAGGAGATAGATGGATGCAGATTTACAAATTGTTTGGTTATGCTACTTCAGGAATTCTTTATATGCTACCGAAAAATTAACTTTTAAGTCTACAGACATAGGCAATTGTCCAAAAAGGTATTAACTCAGATATCAGTTATAAAAATAAATAAATAAAACCCTCCAACTTTGACATATTCTACGTTCTCAATATAGATTTTGAGAAATATAGAGCATATGTCCTCAAAAAACACATTTTTATGGTTTTTTAATGGGATCTATGAAAAATGGAATTTGTTTAAGGACTATTGCTAGATTTTAATCATTTCATTTAACAAGTAAATATGCAGTATGCAGAAAGTGATTTATCATTTTAATACATCACTTAAAAACATTGTTATGTCTAAATATGTACATTTCTGCCATTATATATAATATTGTTTTATTTCTTATACATGTAATATGAAATCAAGCTAACACTGATTAAACTTCTTCAAAAGATTAAACTTCTTTCTTTCTTCTTCCTTCCCTTCGCTTTATGATGTGGGTTAACAGAGCAAATTGGTCTTCAGTTAAACAATTCAAATACATTTTGACTAAAGCGATCCATCGCACTCTTCACAGTGTAACTGCCCTCTTGCAACTTCCAGTCTGTTTCAAGTTTCTGTTTGTCTTTTGTTCCTACCTCTTTCTTTCTTCAGAGATCCATTTTTTGACAAATCTTTCATTCTTAATATTGTCGGACTGATTATTCTAAGGGAGGCACACTGTCTTAGATATAATGCTTTCTTCATACTCAGATCTCTTGCCTGGCTGAACTTTACACCATCAGAGTGAGTTCAATTCTACTCGTGAAAGGTGACTAAGGATCTTAATCTCTCTTAGAGCAATAAGTTTAGTATATTTTTAGTATATCTGAAGGGTTATTCCACATTTTTCTCCCACGGTGTTCAAGATATTCTACTCCATATCACTTTCAGAGAGGTCATCAGTAATAATAGGATAAAAATCTCATTCTTTGGTCTCAGAATTATGAAGGAAGAAGTTCATATAGTCCGTTAGTCATTTGATCTCGCTATTTCCATGCATCTTTTATTTGATTTGATTTTTCTGCCTCAGAATGGGTAAAGACCCAGAGCTGATTTTCAGATGGTAGTTCTCTTTCTTTAAGACTCTCCTTGCGGGCTGAGCCCCGGTGGCGTGGTGGTTGTACGCGGGACTGCGGCCCACTGAGACGGAAGTTCAATTCCAGCAGTGGGGCTGGGCCTCCTACTCCCACCACCGGAGAGCTGTGATGCCAAAAAAAAAAAAAAAAAGACTCTACTTGCTATGAGTGAAATGAAAGTAGGAAGTAGACTACCATCTTAGTGGACTATATTATCCTAATTGAGCTTCTCCTTCCAGCCACAGACTATGGTCTTGATCTCCAAGCCTCAGTGACTCATTCCCTCAATATATTTTGTAGACTGATATATTTTCATAACTTTGCCTTTGTATGCTCTTTCATGGATATATTTGCAGTACATGTAAATACCTATGTAGAAAACACCTCTATCAAAAGGTTATAGTAGTCTCATTCACCTTTACATATCCAGACAAAGCAGATATATTAAAGTTGACATTAAAAAGAATCGAAAAATTTCCAACCAAATGAAAAAGTTGGTTTTATGTAAGTATTAACAAAATTTATAAGCCATCAGCAAACTTAATAAAGCAAAAGAAGTACTAAAATATTATGTATAAGAAATAAAACAATTGATACCACAACAGAATCAATTGAAATGACAATTACATAATATAATGAAATATTTTGTTTCAACTAATTTGCTAGAGGAAATGAACAAATTTCTAAAAGCACATTGCATACCTAAATGAACAGAAACTGGTGTCAAAAGTCTTGTGACACCTGTAACCCAAGAGTAAATAAATCTGGTCACCTAAAAACCCCCAACGTCAAAATTCCAGGACTCGATGGCTTACCTTGGGAATTCTACCCATCATTTAAAGAGAAGCTAACAGCAATCATATACAAGCTATTTCAGAATATAGAAAAGGATAATATACTACCAAATTCTCTTCATGAAGCAAGCATAATTCTGATATCTACAAGCAAAGACTTCACCAGAACTAGAGATTAGAGGCCAATGTCGCTTATGAATATAGATGCCAATATGTTCAATAAAATTCTAACTAACAGAAGTCAGCAAAACATTAAAAATAAACCTTGATCAAGTGGAATTCATATCACGGAAACTGGAGTGTGCAGCTGACTCTCCGTTCACAATCCTAGTTGGATTTCTAGACTTTACCCAAGAAATGGAAATGGAGAGTTGGCCATCTTTAACTTTGCCTTCACCCCTCCGGTTGCACGAAGATTCTGGCAGACAGAAAGAAAAAAAACTGCTGACAATGTGTACACTCGGGTTAACGTCTACGAAGATGGAAGGAAAGCTGGGAGAGTATTGGAGGGAAGTGTTTCAAATAGGAAGTATGCTCTCCTTAATTTCTGATGGACAGAAGATAAATCTAACAGAAGGTACTTCTGGGGACTGGCGGACGGCAGTGGGGGTGGGTGGAAGGAGCAGGGAAGCTGGCAAAGAATTCAGCTGAATAATTGTAGTCAAATCCAAAGACTGCGGCGAGAAAAGTCTCTGCCACCGTGGGCGTGCGTGGAGGGAAAAGGCCCTAAAGTGACCTCGTTGCCGATTATGATAAAAACCACGCCCACTAGTGCCATGGCATAGCAACAGCTGTGAGGATGGAGGAGTCCTGGGCAGTGTTTGATTCTGTTGTGCTGAAGGACGCTATGGGTCTGAGCCGACTTCAAGGCGCAGTACAACCAGCACCACAAGCGCCAGGGCAGTTTTCTGAGCCTTAGAACAGCACCCAGACACCTCGGGTCTGACTAATGAAGAGAGAGTAAAAGGGGGATCCCATGCACCGTATACAAGGAGGGTATCATATTAGAAGAATCATCAATGCAACCAGTGATATAAGCAACACAAGAGAGGCCTATCTTATAACCATCTATGTGCAAAAAGGTATTAGATAAAATCAGTGTATATTCTTGGGGAAAATACTTATTAGAATTTGAATAGAATGGAAATTCCTCCACATAAGAAAGGCCATGTATGCAAAATCAATGACTATCTATCACTCAATGGAGAGAAATGAAAGGCATTCACCCTCTGAAGGGAAAACAGACAGGGTAGACTTTGATCATCACTCTTATTTAACATAGTCTTAGATGTCTTCCCCAGGGCTATAAGGCATCAAAAAGATATTAAAGGAATCCAAACTGGTCAAGAAGATTTAAAACTCTTTTTATTTGAAGATGACATACTCCTATACACAGAAAATGCCAAAGACTCAATAAAAAAATTGCTGGAACTTATTGAAAAATGTGGCAAGTAGCGGACTATACGATCAAAGGAGCAAAACTCAATTGTACTCATATATTACAGAAGAGGACTCTGAAAAGGAGAATTTTTAAAAAGTATATTTACAATGGTATTTATAATAAACCTCCCCAAGGGTAAAGTACTTAAGAAAAAGTCTAACCAAAAGGAAAAAAAGACTTACACAAAGAAAACTATAAAATATTTTCACAAGAAGCCAAAAAGAGTCACACAAAAGTGGGAGAATGTCCATACTCAACGATAGGAAGACTTAATATTACTGAAAGAACTTAATATTACTGTCAATATTACTGAAAGAACTCTAAAAAATCAATGTGATTCCAATCCAAATCACAGCACAATTCTTCAAAGAAATGGAAGCTCTAATCACGTGGTTTTTTAAAATTATTTTATTGGGGGCTCACAAAACTCCCATCACCATCCATACATCGATCTATTGTCTGTAAAGCACATTTGTATACTTGTCATCATCCTCAGAACATTTTCTTTCCACTTAAGTCCCTGGTATCAGCTACTCATTAATCACCAGCTTTCTATAGTCTGGAAAGAAACCCAGAATAAACAATAGGTTAATTAAAAAACAAATACAAAATAGAAGGTTTCACACTCATCTACTTCAAAATCTATTTTACAGTTATGGTAATCAAAATGACTTGATATTGACAGATATGTAGACCAATGGATTAAAACAGCAAACCCAGAAATACAGCCAAATACAGACATCTGTTTTTTTTCTAATGTTTTTATAGGCATGCAATTCACATACCATGGACTCCAATAGTTCAATAATATTAAGGAAAGCTTTGCCATCACTGTCACAATCAATTTTTGAGTGTTTTCTTCTTTACTTTTGCATTTTCATTAGCTTCCAATTCTGCACAATATCCCCTGCCATGTGTCTAGGAAAATATTAATCCAACTGTGAGGCTGCTCCAGTGGGTAATAACTCAGCTTTTGGCTTCACACAAGAAATAATTCACTCCAAAGCCTGGTTTGTAATCCAAGGGAGTCTTTATGAAGCATGAGAGAAGTTTCAGGTTTTACAGTCTCAAAAGGGTACACACGATCTCAGGGAAGCATGCCATACAATGCATTAGCCCCGCTGGGGCTCAAAACTGAACATGGGCACATGGTGAACGGAGAGAGTGCAGCCTGGCTGAGCGCGCACAGAACAGGGTAAAAGGAGAGAAGAGAATCCTTTACAACCTGCTACTGACAGGGCACGGGGGGAGGGTGGGGGGATCAAAAAGAGAATGACCCACCCTGCCGCCAGAGAATTGAAACCTCTGCCTGGGGAGGCGTGGCTGATGGTATTGGTTGACCCCATTGGCTAAATCAAACCTACCTGGGCCAGTTTAGGCCACCCAGGGGTAAAATCCACCTGGCTTGAGGCTTGAATTGGAGCATACTCAATTAAAAGGCCCTCATCGGTGTTTAATGTCCGCCTGATTTCTTTTCGTCTTCCATTATGGGGGGCTTGTGCAAGCATGGGAGGGACAACTCCTGTGTCTGCCTTTTAGCTACCTATCACTGTTACCAACTCTATAGTTATCTATCTACAGAAAGCATACACAATCAAAACCTCAAATGAAACAAAACCTCAACTACCATTACAAAAACAAAATAGAGAAATCGCCAAATCAAAAAGAAAGCAGAAAATTTAAAAGCTGGAATGAAGTTGATAAGGCAAAGAGGAGACCAAAGGATACCATTTTAACCTAACTACAGCTGCCATGATCCACTTTCCAATGCTCTCTTTCTATTAGCAAGGTCATTCTCCTCCCTGAACTATGGCAGTGGGAATTCACTAGAGGTTTATTCTACTTGGGGACCTGACAAATGGGTCTGGTGTTCCTATGGTCATCCATGGTGTCTTAGAAACAGATGTCCACAATTTAAGCTTGAATACCACTCCCTCCACCAGGTTTGGATTTTATTATTTATAATCCTTGGCTCACGTGGACAGCTGTGCTGCTTCCATGTGGTCTTATCTGATATCTCACCTAAATGCCTGCTTGTTTTAAGACAAGTTTTTAAGATTTCAGATACTATTTTTTCTAATAACTGACCAACCACCATTAGATATCTTCACCACTTTTCATGGTACCACTCGCTTTTTCAGTGGTCTGTGTATGAAGGCAAGTATGAAATAGGATTACCAACATTGATGGCTAAGAAAGAATTATAATCCACTATGTGGGAAACCAGTAACCTTTTCAATAAATGGCACTGGAGAAAATTGAATCTCCATCTGTGAAAGAATAAAACAGGATCATGTACAAAAAGAATTCAAGATTGATTAAATGCCTAAGTATAAGCCCTAGAACTAAAAATATCAATGAAATAATTTTAAAAAGAACAAACCTAAGGGATCTAAGGCATTAATTAATACACTACTCAACATCATGGAAAATATCAACATTACAGAAGACAAAATAGAGGACCTTCTGAAAAGATGACACTTATGTATATAAAAAGACTTTACCAAAGTAAAGTTTTTTTACCAAAGAGAACCTACAGATCAAGGGGAAAATGTCAATGGCATATCAGATAAATGACTAATTTCTATAAACTATAGAAAATTATGAGACCTTAATAAGAATAAACACAATAAGTCAGTCAGAAAAATGGGTACAAAAATGTACAATTTACTAAATATGAAATCCAGGCAGCCAACAGTTATATGAAGACATGCTTGCAATCATTAGCTATAAGAGCAATAAAAATGAAAGCAATGATGAGGTAACAACTCACAATAACTATCGGCAATTTTTTCTAATTCAGAGAAAATAACAGGTGTTTGAGAAGATGTGGAGAGATTCGAATGCATCTTCATTGCTAGGAAGAATTGAATGGCCCCTGTGGAAAAAAAAGTATGGTGCTTCTTTAAATTCAAAAAGAAATATTATATGATCCTGCAATATCTCTACTGAATATATACCTTAAAATACAAAAAAATGGACTGATATGTACATCCATGCTTATTACAACAATTTCTATAATTGCTAAAAGATGAAAACAAGCAAACATCTCATCATTGGAGGAACTGATACACAAACTGTAGAGGACAGACACACAATGGACTCTTACACACGTCCGAAAAACACAAAGGAGAGTGTTAAAATCTTATGGCATACACAAAATTGGAAGATACTATGTTCAGCAGTTAGTTAATCTCAAGAAAAATGTTTCAAGGCATCATTATTATAAAGAAAAAAGGAGGAGGAGGGTTGAGAGGAGAAGGAGAAGCAGACTGAGGTGATGCTGGATCCTGGGAAGAGGGGGAGCAAGGAGGGACAGGGAGGTAAGAAATAGGGTGTGTAGGAAGGAAAGAAGAGAAGAATGAGTCACATACACAGGCAGGTTTCCCGGTATACTGACAACACTCGGATCCAATGGACTCTGCAGCTATGGACACGCTATAGTTTTCTTTATATGTGCGATATACCACAGTAAAAAGGAGAAGATCACTAAGTGACAATATAAAATATCTATAAAGTGAAGATGGTCTAAAAAAAAGCACTCAGTTTTCTTTCTCATCAAATGTAAACACTTATCTGAGTGATTATAAAAGGAGGAAAATGAAATCAAAACTGAGTTCATTTTTTTCTGCTGTTGCAACACATGACTAGTTCCAAGCACAGAAACACAAAATAGAATGATGTTTACAATCTGCGCAATCTGACCGGGGGGTAATGTTAAGGAAAGAATGAATTTTTTTGTTTTTTTTGTTTGTTTTTGGGGCATCACTGCCCTCTGGTAGTGGGAGTAGAAGGCTCAGCCTTGCTGCTGGATTTGAACCCCCAACCCAGTGGGCCTCAGTCCCGCGTACAACCACTACGCCACCGGGGCTCAGCCTGGAAAGGATGAATTTTAAAATGATAGTATCACTTATAGTGGTCCTGAGAACTTTCAAATGAGTGCTCAATGCAACCTCTGAAAAATTAAGGAGAAAAATAAATTATGAAAAACACATCCGTGTTTCTACCTGACAATTCATAAACTTTTTAAAGCACCCTATTAATCTGCTACTATTCTGCACTGATCAATGGGTTCCATTTAGACTGGTGGTTCTCAATCTTCCTCATGCCGCAACCCTTTTATACAGTTCTTCATGTTGTGATGCCCACCAACCATAAAATATTTTGTTGCTACTTCATAACTATAATTTTGCTGTTATGAATCATAATGTAAATATCTGATAGCAGGATGTATTTTCGTTGTTACAAAGTGAACATAACTAAAGCAATTACAAAATAATATAATCTATGTAATATATATTATGAAATATTTACTTCTAATGACAAATAAATGAAATTTTGTCTTGAAGCATGGTGTAGCACCGGTAACTGTCTTCCCGCTGGGTATTTGTCTATGGGCTTATCTGCATGTGCTTGAAGGTGGATAGAAGTTCCTAAGACCATCAAATTGAGATGCACAGGTTGCCAACCACTACTTTAGACCATTATTTTTCTTTAAGTTTGGATCACAGTGAGTGAAACAACTGCTCTCCAGGGAAACTGGATATCCTGTTTCTATTGAAATGAATTACAGGATAGCTGAATTTTTATACTAGTAACATTTTCGATTTACATAGCGTAGACAAGCATTCTGGCACTGTGACTTAGTTCCCTGGAATCAAATTTTTCATCAATATAATATGTTGTTGTAGGAAATATAATGGATAGGAAAGAACTTCAAGAGATAATGTAATCCATTTCATGTCTTCAGATAGATGGGAGAATATACTAAATGATTTCTAGGTCTACTTAAGTAGTCAAGAATAAATAGAGATTGTATCATTTTCCAGTACCTTCTTAGTGACACCATAGTCACTGTATTTTTTAAAAGAAAAAAATTCATTTCTTCCATGTTAAATGAACTGATGATTTTCCAGAATACTTTGACTTTGAAGAGGTAACAAAAAAACACAAGGTAAATGATTTGAGTTTCGCAGAAGACTATATAGCACCAATGATATTCATCCTTTTCTCAAGATTTTCTTCCTCGCAGTTTCACTCTTCTGTGTTCACACCTCAATTCCAAACTCAGAAATAAATAGACTTAAAATGACTTTCTCCCATTTCTCTGTCAGTTTGTCAGACTGTGATGACTTGCATGTTATTTGGAAGCTTGAAGCTCTGCTTCCAGTGTTTCAAGTACCATCTGGGTAACCCAATGTGCACAGATTTCAGCTGATCTTCCACTTCAAAGCCAGATTGTGAATAGGAAATAAGTTGCTCTTTCCTAAGGGATTAGCCACTGAAAACTTATGAGTTGTAGCAGAACATTGTCACACAGATTGCCAGTAAATGAGCCCTTAAGATTTAGAGGGACTCAGAATACAACAGAGGAAGAGCTACCTTCTCAAATCAAACTTGAACATCATTGACAAAACTTTCAGGACTTCCATTTTCTGCATGGCCCATATTAGAAGATATTGTTTCAAACACTTATTAATAATCAGAACATGGAATGCAGGATGTATAAATATAGGAAAACTTGAAGTGATCTAAAAATGAAATTACCTACATAGAGCTCAATATCGGAGGCATTAGTAATTTGAAATGAGCTAGAATTGGCCATTTTGAACTGTTCAACCATATGGTTTATTATATGCCAGGAATGATAAATTCAAGAACCATAGTTTTCATTTATCATGAAAAAGAACATCGCAAGATCTTTTGTGATGTGAAATGCTCTCCATGAGAGGATACCATCTCTACATATATAAAGAAATTCAGTTAATATGCTATTTTTTCAATTTTATGCACTAACAACTAAACCTAGTGAGGAAGATATTAAATTCTACGACCTTCTTGAAGAGCTTGACCTCTAATGATGGGAGATGTGACAGGCTGTGGGATGAAATTGAAAGCATCCTACATGAAGAATGCGACATGTCACTTGAAAGTCAGGAACAAAGAAAATGCAAAAGTGATTTCAGAAGAGATTCTGAACTGGACTGTCAATCATAGAGTAGCTAAAACACATGGGGAAAATGATGAAGTCAAAGAGCTGAACAGAAAATGTAAACAGCCAGTTCAAAAAGACAAAGTAAATATTATAATTAAATGTTCAGTAAACTGGAATTAGAAAGCCAAAAAAGAACAGACTCAGCACATCTGAAACTGAGAAAATTGTAGGAAAAAAGTCAAGGTTCAAGTTGTAATAATAAAAGATCCCAAGGGCAGTATAGTCAATTCTCTCTCTCTCTCTCTCTCTCTCTCTCTCTCTCTCTCTCTTTCTCTCTCTCTCTCACATATTGAGTCAATTCTGACTCATAGGAATCCTGTCGATCAAAGCAGGACTTCTCCTGTGGATTTCTGAGACTGTGACTCTGTGGCATTACAAAGCATTATCTTTCTTGTGTAGAGAGTCTCATGGTTTTAAACTGCTAACATTGCTGTTAGCATCCCAACAAATCACCCCCTATGTCAATTGGACTTCATGGAACTATCTAGGAAGTATCAAAAGAAGGTACACAGTCACCAAAGAAATTTGATTGATGTTCAACTCTTTAAAGAGGTAGCCCATGGTCAGTAATAAATAGTACTGAAGGAAGAATCAAAGCAGCACTAAAGATCTTAACAAAAGATAGTACCCCAAGAACTAATGGAATATCAACTTCAATGTTTCAACAAGCTAGGCCTTTCTTTTGAGGAACCTCTGGGTGGGTTGAAACCACAAATCTTTTAGTTACTAATTGAGTACTTAACCATGTGCACTGCTCAGGCACTCAACAGACTCAACAGTCTTACCTGCTCTGATTGTGTTATTTCATTTTCTGAAATAGAGTTCAGAAAAGAGTGATTACGTGCATTTCACAGAGCTTTTCATTTATAAAGATGAGATTATATTCATACACCTGTGCCTCTTTATTTCCCTTTTTTGGAATATGCAGAAGGATCCATTTACAGGACTTGGGGCACTGCCTTCGATCATTACAATTGCAACACGCCATAAATCACACACCCCTTCCTCTAAAACTCATGGAATTCCCAGCTTCCTTTGGAGAATTTTGTGTAGTGAAAAGATACAAAAAGAGTACCTGAAGAAAGATTCCTGTTCTAGCAGCAATACTGAGCAGCTGTGATATTTGCACCCCTGAGCCACGCTAGGCTACCTTTTTCTTTTAGTGTATTTGTCCTAGCACGTAGTTTTCACTATTTAAAACTAAATTTAACTTCACTGATGTCAAGGTATAGAGAAAATAAGATCTACAAAATTTGCATAGTTCCTCAAATTAGGCTGCCACATGTGGAAGAGTGCTATTCTTTTACAGGGATATGACATTTTTGCAGACAGAAGGTGGTGCTGTTGATTAGGAACAGTAAAAACCTCCGCTTTGAAAAAATCAAACTCATGGTCAAGTTGCTAATCACTGCAGTCATTCTTTGCTGAACAGAGGGAAACATTACTGTCGACTGGAACGTATTTTGGCATTGCATTTTAGTTACCTCAATGCTGAAGAGTGCTTCCTCCAGGTGATTCGTTGAATCTTATGTAAATCAAGGAAACTGTCAAAAAATAAGTTGTAGAATATAGTGTATGTTGTTTTCCTCCATGAAGTTAGATTTAACATTATCTGCAATAAATGAAAAGTGTACAGGAGCTTAGATGGTATATTGGTTACAAGAAAAAAGTCAGCTTTTTAAAAAATCTGTGCCATACTCTTTGATTTGTATCCGAATGATCAGAGAACACAACATGTTTGCAAAATTTCTGACTTCAGTTTTTCTATATGCTCACTGCATAAAGACTTGATCACATTCAAGTGAACTCGGGTGCCAAGAAGGTCTCTGTCTTCCTTTACACACGACAGTTATCACACTCATCTTCATAGGCCCTGCATAACTATTCTGGGAAAGAATAGAGTCTCTCAGGCTATCAAACCAAACTCACTGCTATGAATATTATACTGATTCATAGCAACCTCATAGACCAAAGTTGAATTAGTTCTGTGGGTTTCTGAGATCATAACTCTTGACATGGAACAAAAATAACAGTGGACATTCCACCATTTCATGAGACAGTATATGAGCAAGAACCAGCTATTTAAGCTGTACTGGAATGATTAGGCAAAAACAAAGCTCAAGGAATTAATGGAATACATTTGAAATGTTACAAAAATCTGTTGAATCACTGGAAGCACTCAAATGTCTATGCCAAGAAATTTGCAAGACAGTTATTTGGCCAACTACTGCAAGGATCCATATTTGTAGCCATTCAAAGAAAAGTGACACAGCAGAATGCTTAAATTATACATCAATATCATTGATATTACATGCAAATAAAATTTCACTAAAGATCATGTAAGAACAGCTGCATAAAAACGAACAGTTGCAACATTACATTGACAAGGAAATTCTAGAGGTTCAGGCCAGACTCAGAAAAGTATGTAGGACAAGGGATACCATACATGATGTCAGAGATATCATGTCTGAAAGCAGAGAATACCAGAAAGATGTTTACCTTTGTCTTTTTGGCTATGACAATGCTCTAAGTTGTATGGATAATAACAAGCTATGGATAACCCTGAGAAGAATGGGAATTTCAAAACACTTCAGTGTACTCATGCAGAACTCATGAATGGATCAAGAGGCACTTCTGAGAAAGAAGAAGGCAAGACTGCATGCTTTAAAATCAAGAAGGTGTGCATCACGGTTCTATTCTCTTACCATACTTGTTCTTACCATACTTATTCAATATGTGTGATGAGTAAATCAAGAGGGAAGTTGGTTTATATGCAGACAAATGTGGCATTAGGATTAGAGAAATGCTTATTAACAACCTGCAGTCTGCAAATGACAGATCTTTCCTTGCTGAAAGTGAGGAGGGCTTGAAGCACTTGCTGATGAAAATCAAGAATCACAGCCTTCAGAGAGGATTACCACTCAAGGTAAAGAAGACGAAATCTTCACAAGTGGACCAATAGCTAACATCATGATAAATGGAGAAAAAGTTGAAATTGTCAAAGATTTTTGTCTGCTTGGATCCATTCGATGCTCACGGGAGTAGCAGTCAAAAGATCAAAAGAAGGGTAGCATTAGGTAAATATGTTGCACAAGAACCTCTTCAGAGTATTGAAAAGCTAGGATGTTGCTTTGAGGACTAAGGGGAGTCTGACTGAAGCCATGATATTTTCAATTGCCTCATTTGCATACGGAAGTTAGATATTGAATAAAAAAGATTGAAGAAGAGTTAATGCATTTGAATTGTGGTTCTGGAGAAGATTATTAAAAGGACCAACAGATCTGTCTGGGAAGAAGTAGGGCCAGAACACTCTTTAGAGGCTGGGACGGCAAGGCTTTGTCTTATATACTTTGGACATGCTGTCAAGAGAGACCAGTCCCTGAAGAAGGGCATTGGATTTTGTAAAGCAGAGGGTCAGTGAAACAGAGGATGGTCCTCGAGGATATGGCTACACACCAAGGCTGCAACAGTGAGCTCAAGCCTAGGAACAATTGTGAAGATGACTCAAGACTGGGCATGCTTTATTCTTGGTGCATATAGGGTCACCATGTGTCAGAACTGACTCACGGTCCTGGAAACAGCAATAAGAACAACAGCAATTTTTTTTTTTGGCATCACTGCCCTCTGGTGGGAGTGGGAGGCCCAGTCTTGCTCCTGGAGAGCTGCTGCTGGATTTCAACCGCTAAGCCAATGGGCTGCAGTCCCACACTCAACTACTAAGCCACTGGGACTCAGGCCAACAATTCCTGATGGTGATAAAAAGTCACTCCCCCAGAGTGACTGCTTATTTCACACAGTTAACCTTATAGTTAGCCCCCACTTCTCCAGCCTACAGAAACAGGCTAATGGACTCAAACCATGGTCAAGCTCTAAATGAAAGATCCAAGAAAGGGTCAGACATTTTTAGGTATTGGAAGTAGAGGCAAGGTCACCTACATCATCTGTAATATCTGTAAAATTCGGGTAAATATTGCACAGTGTGGTAATGTGTGAAAAAATATGCATGTAAATGGAAATTTTTCAACTCAAAGCACTAGTGTCAGTCCCAAGAATGACGGGTCCAGCATGTAAAAGACAAAAAGTAAGAACGTAAATCATTTAGGAAGAACGTGGCAAAATGTAAACAATTTCCTCCTAGAAGAAAAAAAAATGTGTTCATAATTACAATCATGTAAAACTGAATCAGCAGTCACTTATTTCCTAAGTTGTAGCTCACCTCTTTCCAGAGAATTGATTGACTTCAATGTCTCAAAGACATCAGGTTGGTTGAAGCTGATCTTACCTGCAGCTATCATTTTATCCCCTGCTTTTTCTTTGTTCTCTATGTAAACTATTCTCTGTACCTGAATGATATAGTGTTTGTATTACCTTTTGATGTTTCCCACACCCAAAGCTGGACACCACAAGTGCATTACCTTCTATGATCTCTACAGCATTGTTTAGATATGAGTACAATTATCTGTTGGACCACTTTACGATATACCTCCATGAATTATTTAAGTAATAAAACCCTCAAATCTGAGTCCACACATTTGCATCAGTAACTCTTTAAATTTATGTGCATGTGTGTGTGTGTGCTTTTCTTTTTAAAGGTGCCATTTTAAGAATGCTTTATCTATAGATCCATCTTCTGGAACTGCTGATCATTAGTGAACAAGCATGTTAGCTCCTTTGTGTGCATGTTCTTTTTTGTCTAGAATAACCTTACCTGAGTTAGTTTAAAAGATCAGTGGTGACTTTGGAGTGCTTTTCAATAGTAGAAGTTAATTTATTTAATTTCTAAAATAAAATATATATATATATATATATATATTTGAATTAGAGACTATGCAGAATGAATGTTTCACTAAGGATGAAACAAAGTTTTATGAGGTTGTTACAAAGAAATTGCTAAATCTTGAAGACACAAGCCGAATTGATCATGAGTAGAGCAGTTTTAAACTCCCTTATGGTGATGTGGCAGTTAGATTTTAGGTCAACTTGCACTTGGGTTAAAATGTAGGGGTGGAAGTCAGCCTATCAATCAGGCCACAGCCTGAGGGTCCCTCCTTATGGGTGTGACCTTTTTAATAAGAAAGATATTGAGAACTACGCCTTACCTGCCCCTTTGCCCTCTTTGCTTGCTGGGACTGTGTCAGTAATGCAGGTTGCAGATGCTAAAACCCATTTATATCAGTAGAGACTGAAACTTGTTTTTGAGCTAGAGTAACTAAAGAAATGATCAAATGAGATGAACTGATTCAAAAGAGGATTTAGAACCAGTAGCATCATGACTAATAGCAGATGGATCTTCACTACAATGAGGGAATATAACAATGATAACTACTTGTGTTTTATCAACTGTAGAAAAGCATAGGCTATATGTATCACAACAAATTATGGATATGATGGCAAAGAATGATAAAATCAAAAGAAATGTATATATGAAGAACCTGTACACAGACCAAGAAGTACTTATTTAAATAATACAAAAGGACAGTTAATGGTTTAATTTTAAAAAATATTTAATAATACAAAAGAATATTTATAATCAGTAAAGTTAGACCTTTTACTAACATAAACTCAACTCAGTCCTTTTCCTGAGCAAACTGTCTGGATTACATGCAACTGAGTGTGGCAATAGGATTGGAGGAAGGTTTATTCACCATTTGCGATTTGTGGATGACACAACCTTACCGAAAGTGAAGAGGTGTGAAAGAACAAAGACGATACACTTCATTATGAGTTTAACCCCGACATAAAGAAAACAAAGATCACAGTGTCCTCATTTGGAGATAAGGAGAATACTATATATGAACTCAATGGGTACAATAAACAAAGCATGTAGACTATGATCTAAT
The DNA here is from genome assembly GCA_004026705.1 of Nesogale talazaci. Classification (NCBI taxonomy): domain Eukaryota; kingdom Metazoa; phylum Chordata; class Mammalia; order Afrosoricida; family Tenrecidae; genus Nesogale; species Nesogale talazaci. The sequence goes on from PVJH01006234.1 coordinate 27,591, forward strand.
TTGTAACAGTATGTCATAGGAATTGTTACCAACATTTCAGTTCCCTTAAAGGCAGCTGCAAAGTCTTTGCAGAGATCCAAGTCTAGAGCTTTGGCCTTGAGCAAGCTTTCTTTCAGGTGATGTTCATCCTCCATGACTGGCCAAGAAATTTTCTGGAGTATGTGCTTGAAGTTCCACAGTGTAAAAACCTGGACAGAAGGAAAGAGATTATCAGAATTGACAATTATTTACCATTTTAGGGTTAGAGCAAATAAGCTTATAAAGGGAGGAGTTAATGAAGTGACTGATTTTTCAAAGAGAAATACCCTTTGGAAGGAAAAGAAGAGAAAAGGACATCTGGTTTAGTTGTTCCACCGACACTTATGGACAGACGTGTGATATTAAGCTCTCAGGCAATAATAAAACCATGTGTTTGGAGAGAGTCTTCATAGGAACGATTCTTTTCATCGAACTGATGAAACTGGATCCTTCTATTCCCAAGGGGGCAGTTGTCCTTTTCCAAAAAAAATGCTTGTTCAAAAGAGGATCCCCCAAGTATACATATTGTGCTTTTTCCTACAAGTATTTTTTACATAGCGCTTTTAATTTTCAGTTTCTCATTAAGGTTTTTAATTACACTCCCACCCTCTTGCAGGCCACAACTTACAAAGTAGCTGACCCTATTCAGAGCCCACGCCTTTCGCTAGTTTCTCTTTCTTCCTTTTGGTTGTGCCACTGTCCGCTTCTCCAGGCTCGATTCCTCTTGAGGCAGCTTTGCATCTTCTGTCCCTCTTACTCTTCTTTTCTTTCTTGAGCAGCTGGGGAAGCGCTGCTGGGGGCTCTTTGTCACTCTCACTCCTTCGCTTCCGCTTTGTGGCCCCTCCAGTTGCAGTAACGGCCAGTGGGGTTTTCATCACATTAGACACAACCGCCTCTTTCCTGGAACTGCTGGAGTCCACATGCTCTTGCATCCACGTGGCGGGAGTGCTGGACTTGGCGGTGCTGGGCCCGTTGTCTAGGAAGCCCATGTGGATCAGCAACTTCTTCTTGCTTGCCTTGGGTCCGAGCCCCCACTTCCGAGGATAGGTATCTCTCTCCATGATAACCCTTTTGATCTTGGCCACTATGCCGTGGTCGCAGGTGGAGATGACGGCTGTGGTCATCAAGGCAACGGCCATACAGATGGCTTCCCCCTTGGTAGTGATGACGACGATCTCCTGGTTGACCTCAATGCCGTCCTCGAACCGCAGGACACCCGGCAGCAGGATCTTGGCTCCGTAGCAGATGGCATTCACCGCACTGTCCTTCATAACCAGCCGCTTATAAGACGTCAGCAGCTTTTCCAGAGGGTGAATGACTCGCCGCAGGTAGCTCTCGTCCTTGTGATGATCATACAGCCACTGGGCGTCCAGGACATCGTACATCGTCACCATGTGGTCCTGTTCACTCATCACTCCCGAACGAACCCTGCGAAGCTCCTGCATCTGCCCTCCAACGCCCAGTAACAAACCCAGGTGCAGACACAGTGTCCGGATGTAGGTGCCGGCCTCACAGCTCACCCAAAAGATCCCTAATCTCTTCTGGGGGTCGTACTCTAGCATCTTGCTCTCGTAGACAGTCCGGACGCGGAGCTGTCGCCTCACTGCAGCGATGAATGGGGGCCGCTGGAAGAGGGCACCGGTCAGGGTGTCCAGGGCGCGGGAAAGCTGGGCACCCCCTTCGATGGCATTGTGCAGCCGGACGATCCCCACATACTCCTTGCCCGCGCTCTGCTGAGACTTCACCAGGCGGGTGGCTCGCTCGATGCACACGATCAGGCAGCCGGTCACCTTGGGGTCCAGGGTCCCACTGTGCCCCGTCTTTTCGACACGAAGGATCCGCCGGATCCAGGCCACCACTTCATGTGAAGACGGGTTGGAGGGCTTGTCCAGGTTGATGAAGCCGGTCCTGATGTAGTCGGCCATCTCCCTCTTCAGGGGGCTGGAGCCCGAAGGAAGCGGAGTGTAGTGGGTGGTCCTGACGTTCAGCTTATCGAAATTCTTTAACAGGAGGGGCCACTGCGCGGTGTCCAGCGAAGCTGCTCTGGACTCGGGTTGGATACGGAATTCCTCAGCATGCTGTATGTCAGCTACAACTTCTTCAGCGGGCAACTTTCGCTCCCTTTCCTTCTTGTGCTTCTTCTGCGATACAAGCCCCACATCCGCCATGTTTCTCACACGACAACGTGAAACAGCTCCCCGCCTTCGCCTCTGTCCCATCAGGCTTTGCTGCTTAGGACCGCCCCTTGGCGCATGCGTCCTAGGCGCTGGGCGGAGGGGGCGGGGCCACTGTACAGCCCTATTGTCATATGTTTTAAGTGGCCCTTTTTGGGGGTTTTGTTTTTGTTTCTTTTGGGGGGCATCACTGCCCTCTGGTGAGAGTGGGAGGCCCAGCCTTGCTCCTGGGGAGCTGCTACTGGATTTGAACCGCCAAGCCAGTGGGCCACAGTCCCTCACTCAACTACAATGCCACCGGGGCTCAGCCCGGCCCTTATTTTTTCTAAATATTCGTAAGGTGTAACTCCTCCCAACACTTACCAAATGTAAAGACTTTATTTTTTAACAGGATTGAAGAAGTGAGCATTACACACGTATGTTCTATTAGTATGTATCCATATAAACTATCTGTTCATCATATCAGACTTTATATGACATTTCCTCAGAGTTCCCAGATTGAGATAGTTCCCTTGCCTCTATTACTTTAAGAGTCTGTACACTTTCCCCCGCTTTTTCGTTTGTTTGCTTTGATTTTTTTTTTTGTGGGGGGATATCACTGCCTTCAGGTGGGAGTAGGAGGCCCAGCCTTGCTCTTGGAGGGCTGCTGCTGGATTTGAAGCGCCAACCCAGTGGGCCATAGTCCCGTGCTCAACCACACCACTGGGACTTTATACTGTTTCCCTAGCAATTCACATAGTTGAATGGCATTCATTGCTGTAGCCATGCAATTTGCCAAGATGCCTATGGTAGACACTGGTCTATAGTAGACACACTGTGTAGTAAATGAAGTAATTGGTGGAAAGGGGTCCAAATCTTAGTCTCTCTCTGAGATAGATGATAGATAATATATAGATGATAGCTAGCTAGCTAGATAGATACATGATGGATGGATAGATAGATAGATAGATAGATAGATGATAGATTCTGTGACGTCTCACTGTTTTAGGGAAACAGTGATACTGCCCATCTGTTGACTGATTTGTTTCTGTTAGGTGCCAACCAGTCAATTCTGATTTCTTTTAGTTCTTGATAATTTCTTTTTAATCATGTCATATCTTTGACAAGATGAATTTCTGGCACTTGCTTTAATAATGTGTTAGTCTGGATGGATTAGAGAAACAAATCCACAGGAACTACTATGTATATAAGAGAGAGTTTTATGTTAAAGGCAAGTGTACATTAAGAAATCCAATCCAGCCCAAGCCCCTAAATCTTACATTAGTCCATATGTCCAACACTGATCTACAAAGCCCCCCTCCAACTGGCAAAGCACATGCAATAACGCCAACTGCAGGAGGAAAGCTGAATCCATGAACATGTAAGCCTCTCAGCACTGGCAGGGGTATCCTTTTGGCTTCTCCAGAACCCATTGCTGCATCAGCTTAGGTAGGTCCATGTGACTTCTCAGGGATATCTTACAGGAAATGAGCTTTGCCGGCTGAGCAGATAATCAGCTAAGGCAGCTGCACACTGGTGACCATCAGAGAACAGAAAAGGCAAGGCTTAGCAAGCCATTTATCTCTCTGCCCTTCAATTAATCCCACAGGTGTTTACCAGTCAGGTCGGCACAACAATCCTTAATTATCACAACTACAAAAGCAAGTATCAAAACAAACATGTCATTGAGTTGATTAAAAACAACCATCCTGAAGGACAGAGTAGAACAAATTATCATATTTACAAGACTGTAATCTCTATGGAAGCAGACTGCCACATCTGAAGACAATTGGTGTATTTGAACTCCAGAACTTTCAGTTAGCAGCTGAGCCCTCAATGCTGTTTAACCAGACTTCCTTCATGAAAACAAGTACCATTACCACATAAAAACTGGTAGTGTACAAGCTGATTGCAGAAATTGTGTGGTGAGCAACAGGACACAGTTGCCATTAGTAAAAACAGAAGCTATTATGTAAGAATGGAACAGTGCTATTACTTTTGAAGTGTATTGCCTTCACATTATGGAAACTAAATCATTAGGACATGAATACTTACTGAATTGTTTATACCTAGCAATTTAAGGAATGGAACAGCTAGGTATTTCTTTTTGCTCAAAAATTAATGAGACTCTGGGAACCAAAAAAGTTTGCAATCTACTTCACAAGGGGAAAGTGGACTAGAAATGAGTCCCAGTTGAGGAAATGAAAATGTCCTGTTTCATAAAGGTGGATGCTGCCACTCTTGCTGTTTACCCCTGAGCACTGGTCCACAAATGAAGGTCAGGCCAGATAATTAAACAGACACCTTCCATTCAAGTCTGGGTGAGCCGATTAGTGATATTATTGTTTAATAGAGTTATTACTACATGAGAGTTGGTTTTATTTCCTCATAGCCCATAAAGTCTTCCCAATTAAATGCATTTTCATTACTCATGGACCAACTTTTATACAGGCAAGAAATATGACAAGCAAATACAAAGTGATTTTGGATTATTTTTAAAGAATATTAACTCGTGCTTAAAAGAAAGACAACTTTTTTTTTCAATTCTGCTGCCAAATTCTAAATCAGTGATTGTCGGTTTTGTCCTCACTGAATTATACCTGCAGTGGATATGAGCTTCTTAAAGCTTTCCATTAGTCCAATGAAATTAATTAATGTAAAATATGATTATGACCTTAAATTATGAGACCAAATTCACTGCCATGGAGTGGACTCGACGCACCCATGTCCAAAAGAGTGGAAGTGCTCACCTGGGTTTAAGAGGCAGGAGAAAGCCTTAGCTCTCTCCCGGGGAGGAGTTGGTGGGCACATATGCTGACTGTGTACTTTGTAGCCCAGCGTATACTCCAGAATATCTCTTGCACTCCTTTATAGGCAACAGTAAAAGTGAAGTTTAATAGTTTACAAACCTAATTAACAATGGAGCGGAAAACAGATTAGCTTTTTTCCTGATTGTATATTTACACAAGAGACTTTGGTACACAACATATTTCTGACATTTCTATTGAGATTTTAATCAAGATGTTAGGCACCACCTTGGTTTATAAAACCTTTCTGACACCCTTCTCGAAAAGCACCAACAATGCAGAGCCTTACAGATTTGCTGCTTGTGACATACATAGTGAATGTTTTCAGGGTCTGCATAGTCATCTTGTGATTTCCTCTATTTGAAAAGAAAAAGAATATGCATGACCTGGCCATCAATCTGAAGGCAGTCTTTTCCCTTGATGAATATCTCATCATTTTCCTTCAGCACTGCAAAGTACTTTCGTCCTTTATTTGCCACTAATGCTTATGATAAAAAATTAAATTACTGTTCATCCTTTCAATATGCTTTCCTCAGAGGAACGCTGCAGAAGAGCAAACATTTAAAAGAGGATGCGGAAGGTTTCGTTTTATACACAGCCCTGCTATATTATGCATTGCAATGCATTTTTAATGTTAGAGTAAGAAAAGTAAAATATATGTTAATTTCCAGGGTGAGACAGACAGGGATCAAGGGAATGATAAATTCGCAGAGGCTGAAGATGTGTGTGTAATAATGAAATGGGAAGGCTTCACTTTTCTCGATCCCAAGCCTTTAAATTATGTTCCTGCCTGTGGGCGGGGGAAGTGTACTTTTTAAAATGAAAACCTTGATCCTCATCAACTAGCGGTCCTGCCTCAGAGGCTTCGTGTATTCAGTCGAGAAAGAAATGACCAGAGCAAGATGATTTAAGGCAACAACAAACAAAAGTTTATTCTGTCTCTCAACATAATAGCTGGGATTTTGTTCCTTCCAATATTAGATTCTGAGCACCCATGTTTCCCTTGCATTTTCCATTTCTTAAGGAAATGTGGCATCTTGGTTTTCATAAATCAGCTGCTTCTCCCCCAAATAGATAAAAAGATGTATGCGAGCATTCCTTTTACTTCTCCAAACCTGATACTACTATTTCACAAGCACAGGGGATGAGTAATGCATTTTACTTTGTTTATGAACTGTCAGGGCTAATGGTTTCTCTTTGTATTGTAGGCTTTTGGAATTCACCAATTTATCTTGAATCCAAAAGAATTACTGCTTCTTGTAAGGAATCGATTTACAAACTTCTCACAATGTAAGTGAACAGATTAAACTTTATGGACTTTGTTTCCTAAAGCCTGAGCCTTCCCCCCCTCCCCCCCTCTGTCTCTCCTTTTTCTTTTTCATATGCTAACAAGAGAGAGTGAGAGCAAAGGAACACATACCTACCTTTCTAGGGCTTTCAATCCAATCCGTTACATCGGAGAGCATAGATTTTGAAGTTGGAGAGAGTAAATTGTTCAAGAAATCACAATAAAGTTGTGGAGTAGTGTCTGTTCCTCTTGATTGTCTTGCCAAATATCACATGGTACTTGAACCCAAGACCACTGCCCTCCAGGTGATTCTGACCAATGTGCCCCTCTAGGTCCTACATAGAAGACCGGTTCTCAACCTGTGGTTCGTGACCCATTTGGAGGGAGGGGGTCAAATGATGCTTTCGCAGGGGTCACCTAATTCATAACAGTAGCAAAATTACAGTTAGGATGTAGCAATGAAAATAATGTTATGGTTGTGGAGGTTACCACAACTACATGAGGAACTGTATGAAAGGGTTGCAGCATTAGGAAGGTTGAGAACCACTGTCCTAGCATCCAGGTTAAAGCAGAAGTGTTATGTAAGGTTGTCAGACTTCATGAGAAGAGCCAGCATTGTCTTAGTCCCAAGGAGTGCCTGTGGAGCGTGAACTGTCAATCTTGCCATAATCAGCTCAACACTTAGCTCAGGGTGCCATCGCAACTTCTAGTAAACCAACTCCTATATTTAAAAATGGTCACTGCGCTTGTTTAAATTGAGTGCTGATGATTAACGGGAAACCTATGTACACAAAAAAAAACATGTACGTTACCAGGATATTGTTGTTGCTGGTCGCTATAGGGTAGAGTCTGACTCATGGCAATGCCATGTGCTCAGAGTACAATTGGGCTGTGGAGCCTTGATCTTTCACAAGCAAAGTGTCAGCCCCAGTTTTGGAGGTGCCACAATGGCTTTGGCTCACCAACGGTTTGAGTAGAGGCTTAATGGTGAACCATTTGTGCTGTGCAGTGACTCCTGGAAGTGAGCTTAACTTTTTAAAAGCTAATTCATTGACCCCAAAACCCAAAATCATACGCTTCATTCTGTACTCTTCACTTGATTTTAGAACATCTATACACCTGCTATTTTCCTTTTAAGTCATCCTGTGTTCTGATTTCTTTTTTTTTATCTCTTCCCAGTACATTGATAGAAAATGGAGTTTATAGCTGAGCCCTGGTAGTGCAGTGGATGTGTTCCAGGCTGCAGCCCACAGAGTTGATGGTTCAAATCCTGCAGCAACTCTCCAGGAGCAAGGCTGAGCTTCCTACTCCCACCAGGGCAGTGATGTGAGAGGAAAAAAAAAAGAAAGAAAATGGGGCTTACCTATTGGTTCAGGGAAAAGGGATTTTCTTTTAGTTCTCTAAAATCCAAAGAACAGTAAATGCTTACTCTTAGAGTATTAACTCATTGATTTTACCCTGGACATTCAGTGGTCTTCATTTTACTTTACTCCTATTATAATGGCTATCACCATAGCAACTAGGCAGAGACTACCAAAATGAGAAAGCATTCATTATAAGTAGCTGCCTATGATGATTGTGGTAAACAGACTACACATTGAGGCCAAGTAAATGATAATGAAATTCACATCATCAGTCCCAATCAAAAACTAAGAAAGCCAATCACCCCAAATTAGCGTGTTTTTCTCTTACTTCTACTTGTTGGTTTTTCCTTTTTATTTCCCATGCACTTAGGCCCTTCATTAGAAATCTAGGCCTTGAAAGCACACATTCTATTTTAAAATGCATTGCGGCTATAATCTGAGCTGCTTGAAGTACATCTGCTAAGACCCAGTGTTAGTCGTAGAAAGCAATTCGTTAATGTGCTTTCGTCCGTCCAAAGTTTTGAGTGTGGCTTCAGTGCGCTTGCACCTCCACAGCCGATGTCTATATGAGCACAAATGTTTGCTTTGGACTCAGACGGCCACTGCCGTCAAGTCCGTGTTGACTCAGAATGACCCCTAGGACAAAGTCGAACTGCCCCAGGGAGAATCCAAACCTCTAGCTCCTTCTGGGAGATGGAGGCCCTGTCTTTCTCCCAAGGGGTTGTTGGTGGCATTGAACTGCTAAACTTGTAGTTACCAGTCCAATAAGTAATCGCTGTACCACCAGGGCTCCTCTGAAAGGCTCTGTATATAAGACTCTTATAAAAAAAAAGACTCTTATGAACTTACCAATGCTGCATGTGTGATCCTGAAACTCTTCATTTTCATTGTTAAAATTAGTTGAATTAATTCAAGGTGAAACGTTTACATATATTATAGATCTTTAAACACAGTGCTGATTTATGAAAATTGCTAAAAAGTTAACTGTGAGAATGCTAATGTTAGTGGTGGAATAGCTGCACATCCTCTATATGTTTTTCAGTTTAAACTACATTTATTAATATCACCTGTTGGAATAAAAGATCAAGTTCTGCATATCTATTAAATCACATTTTAAAGTATATTCAGGTCTGCTGTTGAGCATAGGGTGTGAGACTGGATGAGCCAAGCTTCAATATCAGCATTTCACAGCAGTTTCATCTTCTACTTCCTTATCTGGGGGGGGAAAAAAAGGACTCATGGGAACCGAACAAACTGGTTTTCCTCTAGAAAACTCACGTATTATTTCAAATTACAAAATGTTACATTGAAGTGCCCTGCAGTGTTTCCTTGAAAAGAATTTTTTTTCTCTCTCTTGGACTCCAGTCAGAAATGGGCCCCCCTCTTCATCAGTATAAGCGAGGTCCGGCAGTCGCTGCATCGAATCCTCTAGCTCAGTTCAGAAAGACATGGGGATTCGGAGTTTTTCCAGATCTTCATTGCTTAAGAGCATGCTCATGTTTTGCATCCAGTATTAAATAATGATCAGAGTATGAGTTATGTCTATCTGGAAAAAATATCCAGGAACATCAGGCTGTAGAGTCCAATCTGAAGTGTGTGCTCAAAGGGTCTTATCTTTTGATGCAGGGATGAAGCACACTCATAAATTCTAAGAAGATTAAGTAAGACATGCACTAGAGTCCTGGAGTTGCCTCCAGCTCTATTCCCAAGTCCAACTCCCCTCCCCCACCTCTGAATCCAAACAAACGAATCAAAAGCTTCAAGCCCCTTGTGCAAGGAGCCCTGGTGGCAATGAGGGTCAGATGTTAGTCTGATAACTACAAAGATGGTGGTTTAAACCCATCAGCTGCTTTGCAGCAGGAAGCTGAGGTTCTCTGTAGCAGTCAAGAGTTACAGTCTGACGAATCTTTGCCAGGGTCACTGTAAGTCGAACTCAATGCCATGGCAGTAGCTTGCCTTTTGTATTACTCCCTGGTGCAGATATTGTATACTGCATGCAATTCCGAGTACTTTACAGGTATATTCTTATTTCAGTACCACAAAGTTTGAAAGTATACTTTACTATCTTTGAGGCTTAGAGAGGGTCATAACTTGCCTCAGCCTAATGATGTATCGGAACTCAGCTCTCATAGAATCCTTAGCTCAGTTCTTAATAACTATATTAGTGACTTCCGTTAATCTGGTTTCACTAGAGAAACAAATTCATAGACACTGACATGTGTAAAAAAAGAGCTTTATTACAAGACCAATTAAATATTGAGAAAATATCCCAGCCCAGTCCAGAATAAGTTCATAAATCTGATATTAGTCCATATGTCCAATACCAATCTATAAAGTCCTCTTTGGGCTCACAAAACATAATGTAATGACACCAAATTCAGGAAGACCACATGCCAGTGGTTGCAAAGTCTTGTGGGTCTAGTGACGGTAGAAGCATCTCAAACACAAGTAGGGAATTCCATGTTTCCAGGGCATGGGGTCTACCAGTATAGTGCCACGTGTCTTGTCAGTAGAGCATCTCTCAGGCAATGAGTCTTATTAGTAGAGAAGCTCCATGGGAGTGAGCCAAGAGAGAGTGTGTCTCCTGCCTCCAAGGAGGGAAAATTAGAAATTCCCAGAATCCTAAGGGAAGGCCATGCTCATACACAGGCCTCATTGGTTTTATCTTGACTGATGGGCAAGACTCCACCCTTTCACTCACAAGCCTTTCAAATTATACAAGTTTATGTGGCTACCACATGACTCCCCCAGAGAATGGTTATCTAAACCTTGTCTATGATGGAGAAATTATTATTATTACTATTATTATTTTATCCTAACAACACTAAATTACTGAAAAGTGATGCAACCTCATTTGGAAAACACTTTCATTTGCATTCCTAGGATAGGGGCGATCTGAGAGATCTACATGTTGTCAAAGATCAGAGATCAGCTTGAGGTAGAATATAGCAGCTTTTTCTATGATGAAGGATTTAGAATGTGTAGTTTTTGCTCCAACACTGGGGTGGGGATGATTGAGGAACTGGGGTGGGGAGAGGAAGGATAATATCTCAATAAGTGAGAGAAACTAGGAAACTGGGAAATTAGTAGACTTTGAAGTGGTAGGCATGATCAAGGGCAAGAAATTGTGTTCCTGCTACCTGTAAGGTTATACATCTTTTGGTGATAAAAATCACGCCTCAGTCATGGTGTAGATTTTGGAAACAACTTGCAAGTTCTCTGGGTTCCACATCTAGAGAAACATGATGAAGCCCAGGAGACAAAGAGGCCTTGAAAATATGAGTGTCTTAGATTTTCCCAGATTTTGGAAAATTTTTCCTAGATTTCTCAGGTTTTGAAAGGGCAGACAGTTGGGAAAACTCATGTCATGTTTGCAAGGATCACAAGAGGAAATGTTGATATCGGGTATAAACTTTTAAGGGTTACTTGATCAATTCAAGCAGCAGGATCAGAGTGAGGGTTTCTTTATAGATCTTTGCTTCTTAAATGCTGAAATCTACTAACCAAACTTTATGTGAATGAAACAACCCTCAGAAGTGTTCTGAAAGCTATGACCAGAGCTGTACAACATCCTACCACCAATATGCCTACCCCCCCGGAGGCCATTGTTTTCTGTCAGACAAATCTTAAACTTTTGTGTCACCATCTTTGCTTACTACCCTTGCTTGTGCTTCTGTTTGTGGAGACTTAATGCTGTTAAAGAAAATCAGAAAAACAGGTTGACCAAGAGACCTCACTTCAAGCTCTCTGAACTCACCTTGATCTTATGGCCACTAAGAGCATGCATTTAATGGACACATTTCCAAAATCTTACACTAGCTCTTAAAATCAGGCATTGCTCTCCTTGTTTATAGAAACTGGGGTTTTAAGAGGTTATGCAATGAGGTAAGGATCATGAAATTAAGATGGATGTAGCCAGCATTAAATTTCTAACAGCAGGAATAAAAAATGACTTCTTATGAAGGTTTTCATTTGTCTCACACCTGTTGTTACTATGGAATGAGGAAAAGTGTATGCTGTTACCTGCAGGTTCACAGTCTTTCAGTAATATTAGGAGTAACCTTGTGCTGAGTCCCCATATTCTTTTTTTTTGAGTCCCCATATTCTCCACAGCCACTTTTTGTTCTCAATTGTATGCTTTTCTCAATTCTAATACCACTTCTGCTTCTCTCATATTAGCATATTTCCATGTCGAATGATTTACCGAGAAAAGCAGCAAAATTCCGCAGTCTTATCCTTCAGCAAAATATTTATAAAACATCTTCAGTTCTACGATAAAATTTCTATCCACCTATTTTCACAATTAAATCCTACAAAGAAAACGAAATCTATTTTATTTTGATGAAAAACTAACCTTTTTATCTATATTTTGGTCTCATGTATTTTCAGCTTCTAGTTAATCACTCATATCCTCATTTTAATAATCAACCTTTTATTCCATAAATACCAGCTCTTTTCTAGATGCTTATGCACATTTCTTAGATATAGTTCTCCAAAGCATTAAAATAACATCTGCTTTAGATCTTGAGCCCAATCATATCTTTTTGCTATCATACAAACTACTCTTTCTCTCTTCTTCTTTTCTTGAATATTTCCTGAAATATTAGTAACTTTTTTTTTTTTGTGGGCATCATGTCTCTGGTGGTCTTGGGCGCTTCTCAGTGCCGCTCCTGAGAGCCGCCGCTGGATTTGAACCGCCAAGCCCGCAGGCTGCAGTCCCGCACTCAACCACTTACGCTACCGGGGCTCAGCCCTATTAGTAACTCTTTTATCTCTATGTTTTTCCTTCTCAATTTCAATCTTAGGTTTCCTATGAGCTGACTTTTCCTTTAACCTGTTTGTGGGAGTTCCACTCTCAGCAAGGTCAAAAATGAACTCATGTGACTAGGTATAGAACAAAGGAAAAGTATGATTGTTTTGATATGATCATGGCAAAGCACCCGATAATGGCTACTGGATAAGTGAGAGAGAAATTACATTCCTAAGAACATTGCATGCTTAGATAGTATTTTGATTTCTATCTTTGCAAAATGGGGATATATGAAGGTAGTTAAGCACTGAATAAATAGAATTAGGTTAAAAAGGAACTCTGTGAGGAGTATATTAAAATGGGCCTGTTATCTGTAGTGACTAGAGAAACAAATTCATAGACATTCACATGTATATAAGGAAGAATGTTATCTACAAGAGCAACTGAATATTGAGAAAACATCCCACTGCTGTCCAGATCAAGTTCACAAGTCCAATATTAACCCTTGTGTCCAATACCAATCTGTAAATTCTTCTTCAGACTAAAGAAGCACATGCAATGATGCCAAATCCAGAAAGATCACAGGCCAGTGAATGAAAGATCTTGTTGATCCATTAGCAGTGAAAGTATCTTCGGGCTGGAATTCTAGGGAAGCTCCATGTGTCTTGTGATCAGAAAGATGAAGCAGAGAGAGAGAGAGAGAGAGAGAGAGAGAGAGAGAGAGAGAGAATGAGAATATCTGGCCTCCAGTGAAATATTTATTTCCATAGCATCTCCAAAGGAAGTTGTCAAGCTGCAACCTGACTGACAGGCTCACCTCCACCCCTTCACTCTCAATAATCTCAAGTTGGCCACAGATTTTATAACTACCATAATGGACAATAGTAGGCCTTTATAAGTAAAGAAATTATTGTAATTATCCAGAAAAGAAAATGTGATAAAACTTAATAAACATGAGAAGATAATATATATGAAAGCTATTTTTGAGTTTTTTTTTTAAGGAAAGAGAGAACCAGTGACTGATTAAAAGTGGCAAGTGGAAAACGACTGGGAGATAAATTCCACATAGTACAACGGCATTTATGTGACACAACTCACAGATTAGTGAGATATGCAGGTATGTGTGTGCTTGTGTATGCATCTGTCAGGAGAATAATAGCTTACTTTTGTCCTCTTCTCTTTGAGGCACTTTGACTCTCTCATTATCATGCTAACACTCACATACCAGCCACTGGCATTTATCTCATCAGTCTGTCCTCCTAAAATGAGGAAAGCATCCTTGATCCTGATAAAGGGCAAAATCAGGTGTGTTTTCGGATCTCCTGACATGTAAATAATTTATTTTCCCCTACAATTATTCCCTCTTCCCACTACATGATTAATGTCTTTAATGGACCTTTTCAATTTCTCATAAACAATAAGAAAAGAGTTCAAAATATAAAACTATTTCTTTCCCCTAAATTCCCAGACCTCCTGGTACTCTCTAACAATCAGCACATTCCAATTTTCACTCTCTTTTTAAAAAAAATCCCAATATTTTCACTAGTTGTTTTCCATATTTCTTCAAACTCTCCATGCCTTATCCTCACCTACCATAATTTAGGATTTCTCAGCCTTGGTACTCTGACCCAGATAATAATTTGTATTGGTTGTCCTGCTAATAATTGTAATTGGGTGTCTTGAATCTTTAAGATTAGTTAACAGTATCATTGACACTGGCCCATTCACTAGATGTTACTTACCTGTCCACCACTATCTCTACAAATTTGTAGCAATCAAAAACTATCCCCAGATATTGCTGTTTGTTCTCTGGGTGTCAAGACAGATCTAGATTCATAACCAGTATCCTAGATGCTTTTCCTTCTACCCTTGCTGAGACTGATTGTGTAAAGTCATAAGGGACTTCTCTATCCCCCATCCTAATCATTGATTCTCCTTTCATCTTGTCCAGACTAAGCTAGTTCCCATCTTATACCTTGTTCTTTAAAAATCCAACCCAAAAGAACTCTCTTGTATTCTGGTACCATATTGTTTTCTGATTTTCTTTCTGCCTTATTGAAATTTCTTCTTAAACTGAATTATTAGTTCTTTATCATCCCGAGCGCAGTTTCTAAGCTTTATGGTGATAGCATGTATTCTTACTGGACTATTCATCTTTAGCTTCATATTCTCCCAGCTGATCACATGAAGTGATTTTACAGCAACTTTTTTGGGGGTCAAGGGGGAGAGAAAGGGTTGATTTTTTATGATACCCACATTTTTATTTCTAGGCATAATTAATACCAATATACTTAAAATTTGCTTGCCTCATTCTCTCTTCTCTCAATTGAATAGTTATTTAGTTGACATTCTCCATATTCTTGCTGGTACTCATAGATGTCATCATATACACATAGGTTGATTCCTTATTTTTCCTTTAATGTAAGCCAGACTTCTATCACTTTTCTGTAAATTTGTCATGCCGTGGCAGTTTGTGTGTTGCTAGAAATCTATGTCAATGATATTTTGAATACCAGTAGGGTCACCCATAGCCCACAGGTTTTTCATAGAACTTCCAGACTAAAAGCAGATGACAAAGAAAATCCACATCAGAGGAACTAGCCACTGAAAACCATATGGATAACAATGTGACATTGTCACATGCTGAAAGCTCCAGGAAGCATGGCAGGATATTATCAGACATGGTGCCAGAGGATGAGTCCCTCCGGTCAATGCACACTCACAATGTGACCGGGCACGAGCTATCTTCTCATGGGCGCATCTGCCATCAGCATGTAGGTGGAGTAGAGCATGTGGGTGGAGTGGAGCCTTCTGAGCTGCTGTCACGAACTTCATTTGCTGGTAGGTCTTGACTCAAGCTGAGAAGAAACAGCTGCAAACATTGATTGATGACTAGAACTTGGAATGTTACAAAGTATGAATCTAGGAAACTTAGAAACCACCAAAACTATATGAAATGGATAAAGATCAATATCCTTAGTAGTAGTGAACTGAAATGCACTGATATTGACCATTTTGAATGAGAAAAATCATAGAATTTACTTTGCAAGGAAAATAAAGTGGTCAAGCAGAGTGGGACAATATTCATCATCCAAAAGTAAGTTTCGGCTGAGCCCTGGTGGAGTAGTGGTTGTGTGCGGGACTGCAGCCCACAGGGTTGGTGGTTTAAATCCAGCAGCAACTCTCTAGGAGCAACACTGGGCTTCCTACTCCCACCAGGGCAGTGATGCCAAAAAAAAAGAGAGTCAGTTTTAAGATCTATGAGGCACAATGCTGTCTATGATAGGATAATATATATCTACATACATGGATATCCAATTAATAAAATTATTATTCAAATGTATGCACCAACCACTAAAGCTAGTGACACAAAAATCAAAGAATTCTATAAATGTCTTCAGTCTGAGATTTATTAAACATACATAAAGATGCATTGCTAATTATTGGAGATTAGAATACATAAGTTGGGAAAAGGGTGAAGGAATACAAGTTGGAAAAAAAATGGCCTCAGATATAGAAACAAAGCTGGAGTTCACAGGATAAACTTTTCAAGACCAACAACTCCTTTATCTCATTGCTCTTTCTTTCCCCCCAACAGCACAAATGACAGCTATACATGTGAACTTCTCAAAATGGAATACACAGAAATCAAATCTACTACATCTGCACAAAGAGACAGTGGAGAAGTTCAATACCAGTCCCTGATCTTCTCAACATCAATAAGGACAGAAGCTGATTGTGGAGCAGACCATCAATTTCCAACAGGTGAGTTCAGATTGAACCTGGAGAAAATGGGAAAAACTCCAAACAAGCCAAAATATGACTGCAAAGCATATTATCCCTGAATTTTGAGAACAGATTTGATGCATTGAGTACTAATGACAGAAGATTTGATTAGCTATGTGATGACATCAAGAACATCATACATCAGTGGTTCTCAGCTTTCTTAATAACCCGGCCCTTTAGTACAGTTCCTCATGTGGTGGTGACCTCCCAACCATAAAATTATTTTTGTTGCTACTTCTTAACTATGATTTTGCTACTGTTATGAATTGGGCAACCCTTGTCAAAGGGTACTTGGACACCCTCCCCCCAAGGGGCCACAACCCACAGTTAAGAACCACTGATCATACATGAAGAAAGCAGAAGGTCATTAAAAGAAAAGGAAAGATCCAAGTGGATGTCAGAGGAGATTCTGAAACTTACTCTTAACTGTAGATTGCTAAAGCATATGGAAGAAGTGATGAAATGAAACGGCACAAGAAAAAATTTCAAAGAGCAGTTCAAGAAAACAAAGTAAAATATTACAATGAAGTGTGAAAAGACCTAGAGTTAGAAAACCAAACAGGAAAAGCAAGCTCAGAATACCTCAAACTGAAAGAACTAAGCTCAAGCCAAGAGTTACAACATTGAACACCTCTGAGTCACAAAATGTCAAGAAGCTCCAAAAACGATGGAAAGAATCCAGCATCATAATCGCGACAAGAACGAATGGACATTCCACAATCTCAAGAGGTACCAGATGATCAGAAAAGCGATACTGAAGGGTTAGGTCCAAGCAGCAATGAAGACAATAGCCCAAAACACAGGTCCAGGAATTTAAATGGTTTAACAAGTTATAGAAGTACTGGAAGTACTCTGGTCTACACCAAGAAATCTGGACGACAGATACCTAGCCAACTGAATGGAAGAGATCTGTATTTGTTCCCATTTCAAAGAAAGGTGATTCGGCACAATGTTCAAATTATAGAATTATCATTACTACCACACAGAAGTAAATTTTTACAGACCTGCTGTAACAGTGTATTAACAGGGATCTGCCAGAGATTTAAGCTGGATTCCTATGTGGACATGGAGCAAGAAGAACCACCAGAATGATGCTTACTTGGGTTATTGATCATGTTTACTTGGGTGGTATTGATCATGCCAAAGCATTTGACTGTGTGGATCATGACAAACTATCAATAACCTTGAGAAGGATGAGAATCCCAGCACACCTTGCCACTTCCTCCCCTTTCACATGGTGCTTGTACCAATACAAAACAATTCAAAAAAATCTCCCTATTGGGCTGAGCCCTGGTGGCGTCGTGGTTGTGCGCGGGACTGCAGCCCACTGGGACGGAGGCTCAATTCCAGCAGTGGGGCTGGCCCTCCTACTCCCACCACCGGAGAGCAATGATGCCCCCCCCAAAAAAAAATCTCCCTATTACCTCTTGCCTGCTAAATCTATTCTTATCAGGCATAAAGGTTTTTAAAAGGGTAACAAAATATGGCACTCATTTAAAATATGTCACTGTCTTCTTTTGTACTCAAAGTAAATGCCATGTGATTTTATTGGGCCTTCAAAATGTGACCCATGCCCCCCCTCCACCCCCATTTTTTCTGACCCTATTGTCTACAAACCTCACCTCCATTCCACTGACCTCATCCTTCAGGTGCTAAGCTAATTCTTTTCATTGATTTGATGCCAGAACTCTCTTCCCCCAGTCTTCTCCTAAGTGATTTTAGTCAGATACCTGCGGAAATACAAGTCTCGAAGGAAAGTTAGCTTGACCAATCTAGAGGTGCCTCAGAAGACAGTCCTGGTGACCTTCTTCTAAAAGATAACAGCCACTGAAGAGCTTAAAAAGCCTAGCTGAAACACACAAGGCAGTCATGGTTTAGAGTGCACTGAACAGGATCTGAGGGCAGGACTAGTTCACCTTTTCACCGTATCTTTAAAAAAGGATTCAACAAACGAATGGTTTTGTTGGTGTGGTTTTTAACTTCTCTCAGGACCACTCTTTGAAAAGGTCCTTTTTAAGGTAAATGTTTCCTGTCTTTCTTTACCCACTAAAATGACAGAGCCAGAAAAGCAAGGATGGCATTCAGCATTCTTTGTGCGATGAACAGTCTCAATAACACAGGTAAAACAATGTTAAGTGAAAGCATCTATGTTTGTCTATTCTAAAGTGCTGACTCTTGGCCTAGTCTCTCACAAATATTTTTTTCTGGAAATGGATTTTTTTTTCCAGCTGGTCATCTGACTCACTGACCCTTTCGAGTCAGCCTATTTTGGCAAAGTGCTCTCTGCCATGCCTTTCTCAAACCAGATCTCCCATCTTCCTTCCTGAATCCTTAGCAATATTATTCTGTTAGTAGTCTAGACCTATTATCATAGAGTCATCATTGAGTTATCTACTTCACCTACCTCGTCCAATTAATCCTCAAGCGTTAGCAAATTATGCTAGCTCTTCAAAATGGAAGAGTATTCCAACATTAGACCATGAATACCCCTCAATGATTCATTACCAGAAAACAGCATCCAATCCAAGGATACTCACATGTCAACCAAACATGGGTCAGCAAAAGTTCAAATGCATCTGTAGCTTAACAGTACTTTGCCGTCGACATTCTTAAGAAGGCACCCAGCAAGTTGAAAGGCTGTGGTTGCTTGAGGTTCCTCATTGGAGTGCTGATGGCCAGGCAAGTCCCTGCATGGGAGGAAGATGAGGCTTTCTACCTGGGAGGAGTTGCGGTCTTGGAAACCCATAGAGGTCACTCTGAGTCTGCAGGGACTCAATGGAAGAATTCAGTTTTGCTTTTTTTTTTTTTTTTAGTAAGCTTGTGTTCTGAGCATACCTTGCAAATCAATCAATAATGATGTCATGTAATAAGTATCATATGTAAATTGGTACGTGTGATGTCAATAGCATAAATTGTGCTACATCCATACCCTATATTCCAATTCTGTACCAGTCTCTTTGCTCCTAAAGGGGGCGTATCCTCCTTCCTTTGGACCTTTACATATAGTAATGATCAACCCTCCAAGTAGGCTATGATTTTGACCATCCTCATCTCACTGTTGCCTACTATGTGAATTCTCAAATTCTTTCTCCATAATTTATTTCCCATAGATTTGTATTTTCTTTTATTTTCCTAACTTAATTTTTGTTACTTAAACATGTCCTTTCAACTTGTATAAGCAAATAAAAAGGTAGTTTTACTTTATTACTTTTTGCTTATTTGAATAATTTGACGTGCAATGGGAAAATTATTATTTCAAAATAAGATTAGCTGTGTGATTATCTCTTCTCAAACTGGTTTTCCTAAAACAAGCCATTCTTAGTCAATCTTTACCTTCAGATTTTACTTTAAACTCCTCAAAATGGATTTTCTAAATGGTTTTGAAAACCTGCACATTTTTATAATTAAACATGTGCCAATCCACTCACCTAACTCTAACACCAGAGAAAATAATTTGCAATGTTTAAAAAACATTTTATTGTGATTTGAGCTAATGAAAACAGAAAAGATCATTAGTCTTACATTCAGCAACCCCTAACTATTTTTGTCTCATTTTATTTACATTAGTTTCTTACCTGCCTCCACTACTCCCAGTTTCTTAACTCCTGACCTTCTCAAGAGCCTGAGTCTCTTCTCATGCTTGTTGGCTATTTGGGTTTCCTTTTTGAATTGCATATTGAAAAACTTTATGCATTTTATTAAGATATTTTATTATTAATTTATAGGAAGTTACAATATGAAGCTATTAACTATTTATGCCTTAGTTTGAAAAATCTGATCAGAAAAAGTAGGTTTCTCTCATTATATTTAGAAGAATTAGCAAAGAGTAAAAATGTTCAGTGCTACCATGGATAAGAAGAAATGATCATCATTGTATATTTCTTGTGAAATGTATCTGAAACTATTTTAGAAAAGAATCTGGAAATGTCAATTCAAATACCACTGGCTAGCAATCATGATTAGATTTAAACATTAGGAGGTAAGAATACGGCAACCAAGATCTAGCGATTTCTCCGTATTAATTTACAGAAGCCATTGTTTCCATACAAGAAATAAGTGGTCATTTTAAAATGGGAATGAGTGATCTATTTGCTAAAGTCATGCTGATTTTAATGGGTTTCTTTTCCTCCCTAGATTGGAACTGAACCTACCTTTGGAAATCATCTTTCAACCAAACAATAGACAGATTTATAAAGCGAACAGTCAAACCCTTGAGCAAAACTCTCCTCAGAACCATTTGTCCTCAGAAAGGAAAGGGTTGCATGTGCCCCTTAATAAAATTCAGCAGGCAGGAAGGGGCCAGAAAGAAGGGCAAGTGGAAGCAGGAAGTGCAGGCAAACGTGTGAAGGAAGCTACATTCTGAGGATGGTCTTGGGTATCAGGATGCAAAATGTCTACCAGTCTGCTGAATGGAATACTGGACTTCTCTTCAAGATCTCACCCAAACCACATGAAAAAGTTGTTTTTCAAGATAGAACCTACATTGATATAATCTCATGAACAGAAAAGACCTGCACTTCAGCTCCTGCACAAAAATGAGCTTAAGAGAAATCAAAAACCTAAATACAAATCCAGAGGTATAAAGACCATCAATGAGAAAATGGGGACAGACTGAAGGACCCTATTTCAGGGTATCGGCATACTACCAAGTGTAAGAAAAGGAATGCAGACAGTAGAAGGCAAGATAGATGTTTGAGATCTAGCAAAATCCAGACACTTATGTGCATCAAATGATTTCATCAGAAGCATAAAATGGGAGACTATATTTCATAATGATAAAATGGACAAGATAACAAGTAGGATAAAAAAAACTGGTACATACACCCAGCATTAGAAAACCCAAAATGACAAATACCCTCAGTGTATCTTCAAATGAAATAACTCAGGCTGAGCCCTGGTGGTGTAAGTGGTTGAGTGCGGGATTGCAGACTGAGGGCTTGACGGTCCAAATCCAGCTCCGGCTCTCAGGAGTAGCGCTGGGTAGCTCCCACGACCATCAGAGGGCAGTGATGCCCACCCCCCCCCCCCGTCCAAACAAAACAAAACAAAACAAAACAAAAAATCAAATGAAATAATTCAAGAAAAAAGATTGCATTGCAATCTTGAAATATTCTATGGGAAAAATATTGAATGACCTCAGACGCATAGAAAAATTGGTGAAAATACACAGAATTATTACTGTATAAAAAAAAAGCTAGTCAATATTCAATCATTTCAAGAGGTCAATTGAACTGAAGGATGAAGTTTAACCTGCACTGACAGCATTGGCCAAAAACAAGCTTCCAGTAGATGATAGGTCCTTCTTCAGTCTTCCTTATTCAGTGTCTAACTTTCACATATATATGAGGCCATTGAAAATATCATGGCGTGAGTCAGGTACACTTTAACCCTCAGATAAATTCTTGTTTTTTAAATACTCTAGAGAGGTCCTTGGCTCTTATTGTAAGTACCATGGACTGCTAAAAGGACAAACCCATCAGTCTTAGAAGAAATACAGCCATAGAACACTTTTGAGGCAAGGATGGAGAGACTTTGTCTTGTATACTTTGGTCGTGTTGTCAAGGGACCAGTCCCCGGAGAAGGCTATCATGTTTGGTAGAGTAGAGGGGCAGCGGAGAACAGGAAGGCCTGCAAGGACACCATGGTCACAACGACAAGCTCCAACAGAGGAACAAGGGGGAGGGGTGGCAGAGGTCCAGGTGGTGCCTATATCTTTTGGGCAGTAGGTTGCCATGGATGGGAACTGACTTCATGCATCTTAGCAACAACAAAAAGAAATTGATAGAACACCAATAAAAATGTTTCAGTGATGAAGTACTGAATGTACTCACCCATCTCTGCCAGGAAATTTGGAAGGTAACTACTTGGCCAACTGAACAGGAGAGACTTCTATTTATACCCATTCCAGAGCAAAAGTGACATAACAGAATGTTCAAATTATAGAGCAATATCATAGATATCACATGCAAATAAAAACTTTGCAAAGTTCTTCCAACAATGATTGTAGTCATACGTTGACAGAGAGCTGCCAGATGTTCCAGCTGGATTCAGAAGACAAGTGGGAACAAAAATATCACTGCTGATGTCAGCGGACCTTGGCTGAAAGCAGAGAATACCAGAAGTGTGTCTACTTGTGTTTTGCTGACTATGCCAAGGCATTCGACTCTGTGGATCATAACCAAATGTGCGTAGCTTTGAAATGAATGGGGATTCCCAAACTCGTCATTTTGCTCACGGGGAACTCCTGTGAAAGTTGGCTCACGGATCACGAGGCACCTGTGCAAGCAGATTCAGGAAACTCTGCACATTTCTTAACCAAGAGAGAGGTGTGGTCAGGGTTTTAGCCTCTCATTATATTTATTCAACTTTTATTTTCTGAACATAAGAGAAGCTGACAACTTAAGGTGAAGGACAACAAAAGCCTTGACAACCGCATCTGTCCGTAAGCTGAGAAATTGAAGTCATCCAAGATTTCATCTTGTTTAGATCCATCATCAAGAAAGCAGCAGTCAAAATATCAAAGCATTGCTTTTGGTAAATCTGCCCAAGACCTCTTTCAAGTTTTGGAAAGCAAGGCGGTTACCTGAGAGCCTGTGACCCTCCTGAGCCAAGATATGGCATTATCAGTGATCTTGTGAAAGTTGGATACTGAATACAAAAGGAATACTGAACAAAATTGATGCATTTGAATCATGGTGCTGATGAAGAATATTGAAATTAGTAGGAGCAGTCACTAAGGACCACCAGTACACTTTTTAGGGCAAGGGTGTTGAGCCTTTGTTTCATGTACTTTGGCATGTTGTCAAGAGAATCCAGTCCTTCGGGAAGAACATTAAGCTTGGCAGAGCACAGGGGAAGCCCCAAAGAGGAAGCTCCTCAATGTGATGGAGGCCACAGTGGGTTCCAGCATAAGCACAATGTGGAGGATGGTGCAGGACCACACGGGGCTTTGTTCTGTGCACAAGGGATCTCTATGTGCATTGGAACCAATCAGATGGCACCTAGCAGCAATCGCCATGCAGGTAGGGGTGAGAGGAGCAAAAAAATTAAAATCATAGAATGTGGCAGCACAATTAATATATACTACATGGATACTTGCATTGAAAATATCTTGTAGCTAGCCTATGCTACATTAAAAGCTCCAGGGAAGTTAAAAAAGACATATAAAATAGCAAATATACTAAGCAATATTCATCTGGAAAATATCAATGGAAATATCTTTGAGAATTTCTGACTTTAGCAGTGGCTACTTAAGAGGAAGCCCCAGTGAAGAAGAGATTGCCATCTAGTCAAACAAAGCACTGAGAGAGAATGCAGGGTGTTATGCCTGTTGAAGAATTGGGAAAAACTTAAAACCCTACCAGGTCCTATTTTACAGGAAAGTGACATGGTGGCACAGTGGGTTTAGCATTGGGCTGCCAAGGGTAGTGTTGTCTGTTCAAACCCACCAGCCACTCAGTAAGAGAATTGTCTTCTGCAGTAAAGGTGGATATCTCTGAAACCCTTTCTGTGAACTGTAATCAACTAGATCAGTGGTTCTCCACCTGTGGGTCACGACACCTTAGAGGGTCAAACCTTTCTTTCACAGGGGTCACCTAAAGGAGGATCTACCTATTTGCAGATTCGCCCACATACGCGTACCCCACATGAAGACTGTTACCCATGCCACACCCTACTTCAAGATAAAATTCCATTTATTGATAATCAGAGATAAATATTTCACAATATGTAATTGCATATTGTTTTGTGATTAGTCACTACGCTTTAATTATGTTCAATTTGTAACAATGAACATATATCTGCATATCAGATATTTACACAATGATTCATAACAGTAGCAAAATTACAGCTATGAAGTAGCAATGAAAATCGTTTTGCGGTTGGAGTCACCACAACATGAAGAACTATTTTAAAGGGTTGCAGCATTAGTAAGTTTGAGAACCTCTGAACCAGATCCTCTCCACCCACTGCCTTCATGTAAATGATAAAATGTCTGAGACTAGAAATATTTCTGGGAGCAGACAGTCGCATCTGGTTAGAAATGCCAACCTGGCAATTAGCAGTTAACTCACTACCTGTCAGAGTTATATAATCTGTTGTCACTTTAAGAGTTACCAATGAAGGAGTGAACTTCCCCTGCTTGATGACCTCATTTGGAGGTGCTAAGGAGATAGTAGCTGGAGACAGGACACTTGCTACTCCCTGCAAGGCATTTCTAATGACAAGACACGTGAAGCTAACCGGAGGCAGTCAGAGTTCTGGCAGCTGGAGGAGCCATGTGACGACCAGTGCTGAGATGCTTACATGACCACTGGATCCACAAGCTAGCCCACCCACTGGTCTGTGCTCTTTCTGCATTCAGCATCACTGCATGTCTTTCCTGAATGTGAAGTGGAATTTATAGATTAGTATCAGACATATAGGCTAACATTAGACTTAGGGACTTTAGCTGGTCTGGACAGAAATATTTTCTTAATATTCAATTGCTCTTGTATATAAAGAAAACACTTTCCTATACCCATATGAGAGTCTATGAATTTGTTTCTCTTGTCTACCTGGACTAACACAATGTCTAAACCACAGCACCACCAAGGCTCCTTTATGTGGTGCATTTTTATTTCCAGTCATTACACGTGAGAGCACATGGCTACATCATGGGCAGCGGTCATGACACCACATACTGTCCAAGGATGAGCTTCACACAGAGCAAAGAGCTGAAAACTGACTAGATTGCAGTGACAGAGATTAAGTCCATGCAATATGTTGCATACAAAACCCATGTGATTTTCTCAAATGTGAATCATCTCCTTATTGTTTAAATCATTTTGAGTTTAGTTTTCTATCATTTGCAACCAAAATGTCTCTGGATAAGGGCAACATTAAAAATGGCTACAGATTTTTTAAAGAACTAACTGGTGATGAAGCAGACAACAAAACTCAAATGACTAGAAAAGAAACCCCAAGGCCAGTGAATTCTTGTTCATGGAGCAGAAACGATTTGGAAAAGGAGATTTGGATGAATGTAAACAATGCCAATGAGCTTTACATGTAGAAGTATACATTTCCAACAACACAAACAGGATAGAATAAAAGAAATGGCATACATTTGTTGAGGTTCTTCTTTTGGGAAGGCTGATATGCTTCCCTTGATCCGTGGGAGGCTCTGAGACTGATTTGCTTTGTAGAAAATGGCAGAAGAAGTACCCAGGCAGTTCTCAGGGTCAGTATTTAAGAAACTGCCCACTTCCCCATCTGTGCAGTCTGTGGGAGCCCAGAATCACCACGTTAGAAGAAAAACAACTGTGAGTTGACACACAAGAGGTTACTTCTAAGCCTTTTGAACTACATACCCAGCTAAACCTCGCTTGCCAGTGAAAGCACAGAGTATGTAACTATAGTGATCAAAGCCCTTAGCCCCACTCGCTCAGCGGAGACCCGCTCTCTCAGAGGCAAAGTGTAGGTGAGTGTCACTGAGCAGCTTCAGCACGAAACGGAGCAGAATCATCGTGTGGTCGGCCCGTGACTGCATTCTGGGTTGTCAAATATTGTACGAGGACTGTTACTTTATATTACTACATGGGAGGATGCTTTGTACACAGCAATAGATTATACTTACTTTCATTAAAATGCAAACAGTTATTTAATTTACACTCTATTTCCCTCCTTTTAATAGTAAGTGTATGTGTGTGTATGTATGTGCGTGTATGTGAGTGTATGTATGTATGTATGTATTTATATACATACATACATATATATATATATATTAGGTTTTAAATACCCTAACCCCAGGAGAATAATAATAAATGAGATGTGGAACTGAAATTTTCATTTTCAGAAGTGAAAATTGGACTTCTAATTTCTCCAGTGTGGGCTGCATTAGACAGTGTTCTGCCAGTATTGCAGTGTTAATCAAATGATCTAATTTATTCAGCTCCCCTTTTCAGTATTAATAAGATATATCCAGCCTTTGTCACAGAAAAGACATACTTTTCCCATATAAATAGCTGGACAAAGTTGTGGGCAGCATATGGATCCATTCCTAAATACATATGCATGACACACACATCATAAATATAATAAATGTATCACTGGGTACAGGAAGACATAAACTGATTTGTACCACCACTTATATCATCTTCTGTGGAAAGATAAATGAGAGAGTTTCAACAAGTTCGTGGGGAGTGGCAATTAAAAAATAGTGGGTTGTTTCCACAAACTTTTGGAAGCCTC
Source organism: Nesogale talazaci (assembly GCA_004026705.1). Lineage (NCBI taxonomy): Eukaryota > Metazoa > Chordata > Mammalia > Afrosoricida > Tenrecidae > Nesogale > Nesogale talazaci. The sequence goes on from PVJH01006234.1 coordinate 53,987, forward strand.
CTCCTACATATTTCATAGAATAGTGTTTACCTTGGAGAGTAAACATAAATAAGAAGAAATGAATTGCAAGGAAAAACCAAAACACTCAGGAAAAAATCTGGGAATGTGGGAAGAACCAAGTGAACGGAGTTTAGGATCCAATTCACCTAGATAGTATTGCCTTGCTGGAGAAGGATCATGTGAGTCCTGCAGCCTTGCCTCCGGAGAGTAGAAGTGCAGACTTTCACTTTGGCACTCAGGAATTTTTCAATTTGAGGACAATGTTTTGGTCTGAGACAAACCACACAAGTAAAATTGTATTCTACATGACCCAAAACAATTTCTTTATAAGCATGAGAGTTGTCTTTGCAAACAGTGCATGACCTGACAAAACGAGAACCTTGAAAAGCTACGCTTCTCAATGTACAAGTTCAATGTGTACAAATTTTCTTTGAAAAATAAAACCTATTAATCTTTCAGACCCATGGTATGCATTGATAACTCTCCTCACTCTTCCAGAACTGTCAAGAAATACCAACAATGCACTGTTGCAGAACTGCCCCAGAAGGAGTCCATCGCTGGAGATCTGGTTGGAAACAGACTGCTGCCCCATTCTCCGGCCAAGAGGCCACGGACTGGGACCTTGACTAGTCAGTCATCAGCTCATCACCACCCGGTTTCCTTTCCTGTGAATGAATAGGGAAAGGGGTGGAAAGGGTTTTAAGCCATTTTCAAGAAGCTCCAAATCTACTTTAACCATAATGTGAAATAATGTGCATCGAAATTGCTTCAGTGCAATTAAAATTTAATAAGTTAGAGATGCTCGTTTAATTATTTTGTGGCATTTTATAAATATTAAATGATGGTGTATTTCTTGATTTGCAGAAAAAAGATAATTACAAACATTTCTGCTGTCTGAAAAGAGGGACTGTCAGCTTTCCTCTGGCTTTTGTTGCCTCTGAAAGCATTTTCCATAATATCCTTTTAGCTGCTGATGGGTGATGCTTGATTTATTTTTCCATCCTGGCTTTGCAACTCAGAAGTCTAATTTTTAATGATACAATTTTTCACTTTAAAACTTTTGTAGGTTTCTATAGTGATATAAGCCTATCAATATTTCTTGTTTAATTTGCAGCCTAAAGCAGAGTGTGGGAAACATTCTGGTTTTCCTCTGGAAACTGTCTTTGATACTGCTGTTCATTTAATTGCAAGAATCATCCGTGATCCTCTTTCCATTAACCAGACCCTGACTTGTGTAAATTATGCCGGCCTCTTTCTCAGCATGGCCACACAGGGAGTGATCATCTGTCTTACCTGTCTTCTCTATCTGAACCCATTAGAGTTGACTTTTGTGGACTGCTTGAATCACAGCCATCCTGGAGAATATACGGAAAAGGAAAATTCAACTATCTTCTCTCTGAGCTTCTGATTCAGCAGGGCTGGAATGGAAATCCAAGGATCTGCATTTTTAAATGGATGTCTCTGTGGGGTTCTTACGGTCACCAAGAAAGAGCTTGAGAACCAAGGGTGAACCAATGGTCTATGGAGGAGGGGCTTCAAAAAGTTAGTGGAAAATGAATTTAAAGATAATGGAATTATTCCATGAGCATTTAAAATCCTCTTGTTATATGACATGTGTTGTAGAGATCAAATAAAACACAAAAATGATACTATAATTTGGATAGATTGGAAGAGGGGGGGGAACCCTTAGCATACCTGGAATTGTTCTTCCACAATCATAAACCTCAATTTATTGGACATGCATGGATCTTATTACCTGATTTTTTAACCTCTTTTTCTTATCTGCCACCAGGAGGACACCACACGTGAGTGTCCATGGCCTTTCGTGACTTCATTCTCAGGAATCCACTGCAGCAGAAGCGGCCGAGTGTGATATATGAAAGTAGATGATGAATGTTGTTACAACTTCTGCCGGATACTCTCTGGATTGCCCACTCTGCGGAAGCACTTGCATGGTGTGAGGATATCCGAGAAGCCCAGGTCATGTCCTTGTGAGCAGAACTCAAGATCTCTTGTCCATAGCCAGAACCACTGATGTGAGCCAGCCACCTTGAAAGCAGAGCTGAAAGTTGACTTGAGAGTTGAGAAGTGGTTGGCATCCTGGTTGCCACTTTGTGAGACAGTGGGTAGGAACTGCCCTGCATTCCTGATAGCTTTCTGGCCTCTGCCCAGGCTAAACCAACTTATTGTTGAATCCACTCTCTTGTGGAAATGCAGCAAGAAATTACCAAGAAACATATTCAGACAGCTCTGGGTTTTGTTTACTTCCTGAAATAATCCATTTTAGTGAGGTATTATAACCTCCTTACATATTTGAGAATCTAAAAATAGATCCATAAGGGTTGGGAGTAATATACAGGCCTGGGTCCTTCACCTTATATTCACCCCCATGTTGCTTTTCCCAGAAATGAAATTTCTAAGATTATTTCTAAACACTGTATTTTTTGCAAGGAAGATTTTAACAATAATATTCCTATATTGCCTTATATATAGATGATAGGCTGTGCATGGTGATGAACATTTATTTTCATTCAACAAATATTTGTGGACACTTAGTATGTGCCAGACATTTTTTTTAAAGTTTGGTGTACTTAAATCAATAAAAGAGGCAAAAACTGTGTTCTATTCTCCTCAAATTTGCATCCTACTAGTACCTCTTATTTTCTCATTACATAAGTGCTGTTGAGAATACCAAATGTACAGACAGTGCCATAAATATGACGCTGAGTTGTTTCATTTAAAGTATCACGTGTCCTTCACATAGTTGTCTTTTTATGAACTCAATACCCTGAAGAAATGAACTCTTTAACAATTTACATCCCTTAAATTTTGTATTATAATGATAAAGATATATTCAGATAGACATTTTGTCTAGTTCTATTCTCTAAACTATTCCCATAGTGCAATAAGAATGTTTGAGCTCCTCAGTTGACTCTGACTGTCATCCTGTCACATTTTAATGTCAAGACGCTGAGCATTAGGGACATTATACCCAGGGGCTTCTTCTTCTTTGTATTTCATTTAGTGAAGAGGGATAATGTCACTAGGCACATGAACTTTTTGCATAACTTCTCCTTGCCATACCAATGCTGTCACAACAAGAAGGAAGATATGATATCTATTTTTTTTCCTGAGCTAAAGATGATGTATACTGAATACTTTTGTGGGGCAGTCTAATTCTTTAGTCTTAAATGTATCAGAGATATATAAAAATACACTTAAATATGTAAAAATAAATACAAGTTTACAAATGGAAATTTCACTTAAGTGTTGTGATTGACAGTGACAACTAATTATTTTTTTGGGGGGTTGCCTCACTGCGCCTGGTCGTCGTGGGCGCTACCCAGTGCTGCTCCTGAGAGCCGCCGCTGAATTTGAGCCGCCAAGCCCATGGGTGGCAGTCTCACACTCAACCACTTACACCACCAGGGCTCAGCCCGACAGCTAATTATTAATGACTGTCAGTAATAATAGTTTTTCTTAGATTTTCTTTTTTAGCTTTTCACAGATGTGTTGGGTCAGATAGATTAGAGAAACAAATTAATTGACACTTATATGTGTAAGAAAGAGTTTTGTAACAAGAAGTAATTAGTTATTGAGTAAAATCCCAGCCTAGTCAAAATGAAAAATATAGCCCCAAACTAGTCCTTAAATCCCTCTCAAGGTTCACACAGCTACATGCAATGATGGAGAATGCAAGAGGAACACAAGCCAGTGGGTGTAGAGTCTTGTGGATCCAATGGCAGTGGAAGCATCTCCAGGGATCTGGCAGGTCTCAGCTGTGTGACTTGCCAATAGGAAGGTGAAGCAGAGAAAGGCAGATTCCCAGGACACTACTTATGAGATGGCCACACCCACAAGAAGGTTCCACCAAGCTGTGACCTGACTGACAGCTCAGATGACACTCTACACGCTTATATATTCAAGTCAACATAAATTATGTAACTACCACAACAGACCTTAAAATATAGCTGTTTAGAAAGGACTAGTTTTTTAAACACCATACTTAATTTAGTCGAACCTCATTAGCTTAGAGTTTAGAAACTAAAAACTAAAAGAATGTTGTGAAATTTGACTACTGGGAGAAAATGGACCAACACCCAGCCTGTGACTCTCAGTGTTTTCATCAAACTGTACTCTCACCTAATCATTACATGTAGAGCAAAACAGAGAGATATTCATTTTGCAGAAGGTGACCTAAACTTTAATGATTTACATTCTTAATTATTATTTATGCAAGTGTAGATTTGCTATTTCTTCCTTTTTTCTGGGCCTTATATTATGGCCTTAACTTTAAAAATTACATTATAATTACATTATAGATCTTTTTAAGTAGAGAATTGAAATTCATAATATCATGCATGTGCTTTTTCTAGTTTTTCATGGAATTGCATCAACAATAAACATTTGTATGTAGGTGTTAGTTCATGATCCAAAACTTTCATTGGCCCCATCCTGACTCATAATTATCAGACTATGCAACCTTTTCTAGAGTTTCTGAGGCTTCCAAGACTGTGAATCTTTATGGGGGCAGAAGACGCGCCTCTGTCTCCTGGAGAAGCGGGTGCCTTAGAACCGTAGCACCACCTAGATTACCCAACGTTTTGCTATTGTAGACACAATAAAACCTATGTATGAAAAACTCAAAAATATTTTTCACTAAGGAGTGTGCAATAGGAAAGTGCTGACTATACTTACCCAAAGGCTGACTTAGACACATGCAAGAGTTTGAAAAAAAATCAAGGTCTCTCTGTTTTTCACAAGTTCCAATATAATACCTTTATGTGTTGGCTTGATTCCTAAGGCACTCAATATCATTGGGGCAGGGTTTTCAGAATCATTACTGAATAATTTTGATATTAGATTCTAAAAGTGTGTTGTTCCAATTGCCCATACTATTGGTGATAAAAGTCCAAAGTCTTTTACTCTTTTGGGTATGGTTATTTGTCCATTATTTAGTGCAGGGGTTGGCACAAAAATAGCACTAAAACAATTTTTAATGGATGTATAAATCAAAATTACAAATTTCCATATACAGGCTCATGCCTATATCACATTCCTATCTAAAAATATTTTGGTTTCATTTTCTGGGGAGCTTTTAAAAATCATTTTATTGGGGGCTCTTACAGCTCATCATAATCCATCCATCCATTGTGTCAAGCTCATTTGTACAGATGTTGTCATCATAATTTTTTTCATGTTTAGCCATTTTATTGGGGGCTCATACATCATTTCTCATAATACATAAATACATATATTGTGCCACGCTTCTTCACATGCCTGCAGCTGTCATCGCTCTCTGAACCTCCACCTTTCCGTCCGAGCCTCTGACCTCAGCCTCCCATCCCTTCTCCTCCATCCTTGCTCCCCACTCCCCCACCAACTCTCAATACTCCATAAATTATTGTTTTGTCATAACTTACACTGCTCGATACCTACCCTTGCCCTCTCCCCCAGTGTCTGTCCCTCCAGTAGGGAGTTATATATAGATCCCTGAAGTTGGCTCCCTCTCTCCATTCCACCTTTCCTCCACCCATCCTGCAGCTTCATTCCCACTACTGGTCCCAGGGGGTTCATCCATCTTGGGTTCCCCACATTTCCATTTCTCCTCTCCATAGTAGTGTAGAACAGGGACCATGACAGTTAGAGGAAGGAAGCCTTCAGGAACTAGAGGAAAGTTGTGTGCTTCATTGCCACCTCACTGAGCCTCTTGAGCCTGTCTCCTCCCCAAGACTCCCCTGTGCAAGAGTGTCCAATTACCCACAGGTGGGCCTTGGGTCCCCACTCCACTCTCCCCCATTCATAGTAACGTGGTTCTTGTTCTTTGGTTTCATTTAATGCAATAAAAATTATTCCATCTGCATGTTGTAGAATTTTAAGAATATATTTGAACGTTTGTTCAATTTTCCATTTTAGGGATTCCATAACTTCCTTTTACATTTATTTATCAATTCTTATCACTTTTCATAATCATTTTACATAATGAAGCAACTAATATGCTGCTTAAAATGTTCACAATCATTTACTTCCACTCTCATCATTCTTTGGCTCTTCTTTTTTTAACTCAGACAGTAAAAACACTATGCAGTCAAATCTGTTTATCTTTTCTGTTGCATTTTACTACCCCTTAATTTCTAAGAGTAGGCAATTTGAAAATCTGAGGCTTCCATGACTGTGAATCTTTATGGGAGCAGAAGTCTCACCTTCCTCTCCTGGAGAAGCAGTCCACCTCCTCCCATAATTTTATCAGTACTCCCATTTTTAGCATGTGATCATTCTAAAGCACACTTCACATCATGCTAGGTATAACTGTTTATGAATCAAAAATTACATAATCATAATTCTTCATTTTAAATATATTTCTAATTTTAATAGATAATTAAATAACTGCTTAAATTATTCATTTAAAATTTTGTATTTGAAATGTCTTTTTATTTATTTTACTCATATTTGATTTAACCTTGACATGTTTTCAAATTTTGCAAACATACGATATCACCAATCATGTAGAGTTATAGCATTCATTTACTATGATCAATTACTATCAATTTTTTATTTATAATATCAGCGTTGCTATTTGGTGCTGCCAAGTTGCTTTCAACTCACAGCGATCCCGTGTGCAATAGAAGAACATCAGTCCGTTGTTGCAGCCACTATGACACTCCCTCTCTTTGATAGTCTTTCTCTTTCCCACTGACGCTCGACTTTAGGCAAAATGATAACATTCTCCAAGGATTAATCCCTCCTGACAATATGTTCAAAGTATCAGGCTATTTCCAAAAGTTCATGGAAAATGGGATTAAAAGAAATAATGAAAATTTCCACAAATTCCTGACATCCTCTTATATCCGAAATTAACTGTTGTCATCCTTGCTTCCAAGGCGTCTTCTGGCCACACTTCCAGCATAACAGATTTCTTGGTTCTTCTGGCAGTCCATAGAATATTTAATATTTCTCATCATTGTAAAAATTCAAGTAGATGTTGTCGTTTGCACCATTGACCTTTTTGAAAGGAATTCATATCAAAAGTTCTTTTTTTTTAAAAAAAAATCAGAGAAAACTGTGGAGCTAACTAATAAAAAAAACCACCGAACAGAGTGAGCAAAGAATGGAGAAAGTAATGGATGGACTAGAATGTGGATGTCACATGGTGGGGATTATAACACAATAAAATGTATATGGATTTTTTTCATGCAAAACTGATATTCTCTGTAAATCATCTAATTCATAAAAAAATCTAAATAATAATAATAATAATAATAATCTAGGATATAAGCTCCAAAGGGGTAGGGATCAAACCTGTTTGACTCATTATGTAAATCTCATATGTGTGTTGAAAACAAATCTGACCCGATTAGCCCTTCGAGGAATGCCCAGATGTTGGGGTTTCTCTCCATTGGCTCCTGGGATAGCTCTTGTGATGCTTAGGAGTGAATTCAGTGCCCCATGTCAATACTGTTTTATAAGGACAGGAAAATCTTGGGCAAAATGCTAAACAAATACTCAAATATTTAGTTTCAGAATTTCATGGAACTTGTTCATGTTTCTGCTGATTTTCCTCAGAATGGCCAGCTCTACCCTTAAACAAAATACTGTTACCATAAAAAGCATATAATTTTATTATACTCATTTAGTGGTATTTTAAATATATTACGAGGTACCTAGAAATGATTCAGAAAAAAAACACTGAAATTTTCATGTATTATTTTGCTTAGAACTCCTCTATCTAGTATCAATATAACTGACATTCCCTATATGTCAGAATCACATGAACCTTATTTCACCCACTGATTAAATGTAAGAGTGACAACACATAAAACACAGGCAGGACCTTGACCAAGAGTTTTCCACATGGCATTACCTTAGATTTGGCTTACATTTTCATCTCTGGTTCTCACTGTCTGAAATCCTAGAAAAAAATTATTTAGCCTTCTTGACAGCATTCATGATCCATAAAGTAGTCAGAAAAAAATGGGTGGTATTGAGTCTTAAATAAGATATTTTATATTAAAATACATGACAAATTGCAATATCCTTTATGAATTAGAGTTGATAAAATAACTATTATTCTATCATTGTAGCTCTGAAAAAGTATCTTATGCACTCTTATCTTTCTTTGTGCAGTAGAATCTACTGCAGATGAACATTTAGAATAAAATTTAAAGGGAAAACTATAGAAATCAAACTAAGGGTCCAGCTTCGTAGAGAAAGCTCTATAAGTTGTCTGACTTCTGCAGATCCTACTGAGGTGCTGGAGTTTCTGAGTGGCATCAAGAACTAGCATTCTGGTTTGTACAAAGAAGGTTGGAGCCTAGAGTCCACCTAGGGACACCTAGAGACACCTTTGAAGACTATTTGGTGACCTATTTCCAAAAAACCCAGCTGTGGCAATCATGTGTTTATGTTAATTTTATAATTGAAATGTAGGGGTGGGATCTAGCCTATTAATCTGGAGATAGCCATTGAGCAGCCAATGAGGTCTCTATGTGGGCCTGGCTTTCTCCTGACACTTCTGGTAAATCTCACGATATTTCCCTGGTGAAGATGAGAAGCTAACTTCCCCAGTTGTTGGAAGTTAGTTTCAGAGACGATGAATCATGGACAAGACAAGATGGCAGCGTCTGAGAAGAAGCTGGAGGAGCTGGTGGAGAGACCACACAGCTTTGCCCTGATAGAGCCAGACCTCTGAAGCTGGGGCGGTCACATGGAGACCTCTGCCAGCGATGAGTTGCTTCTGCTGTTGATGGACCCTGAACCTTGGAAGCGAGGAGCCAGGTGGAGATCCCTGCCAGTGCCGGGATTCTGCACCCACTGACCTGTGACTTCGTGAGTCGGAAGGAGACTTTATAGACTGATTTCGGGCATATAGGTTAATATCGGACTTGTGACTGTGAAATGAGCTAGGGTCAATGCCCCATTCCTCTTGTATATAAACCTTTTCCTTATATCCACGTGTGTCCTTGAATTTGTTCCTCTAGTCTACCCAGACTAACACACCAGCCATCTTAAAGCCATGTGGAGCATACTTCATAGTTCTTCTCTGAAACACCTGGAACTAGAATTCATTTCACACTAGTACTTAGGTACAGAAGCAATATATAGCGTGGTCCTTGTTGAACATCACAGCAGTTTTATAGTATTTACCCACCCCTAGTGGGAAACAAAATTTCAGAGCCACATGCTATTCTCTTAAATCAGCCATAACACCAAAAAAGGAGGTTTGAGGAAAGCTGCTTTTAAGAAAAAAAAAAAAAAACACTGTGATCAGAGAGAACCTTCCCAGTAGAAATCACTGGGCACACTAACTCAGAATGAGTTGCTCAATGTCTGCCTAGCAGGAAAAATGAGTACCACGAAAGTGCCACTCTGCCCATGTGCACTGTGAATTATGCTAGGCTCCACTCGGCCCAGTATTATACTTATTGGGGAGCTACCCCCTCATATTACATTATTACTAAATATTCTAAAGCCTATAATCTTCCCATCTGGGAATACAATCTATATTCTTGTGGGGTTTGGTACCCCAAAGCTGACTCTTTATCTTAAGTTTTCACATTATAAATGCTACGGTACTATCTCAGATGCCTGGGGCATCTCTAAGTATCACAGAGAAATTCCATTATTGGAAGGAACAAGGAGAAATGAGTAGTGACACCCAGTGAGAAGTGATGGGAAATCCTCTGTTTCTCGACTTACATTTAAGTTCCTTGGAGGATCCAGAGAATAATGGCATGTCCAGTGCAATCATTTTGTTGTGATGGGAAAATAGCTGATGGGAAATGAGGCTGCTGAGAGGAGTTCTGGCTTGCATCTCACATACTCCACACAGCTAGAGATAGCCTGTGCAGGAGGTATTCATTGAAAGGCATGTACACTTTCCTTTTCTCTCTCAGTAAGAATATGTTTTTCCATTAGGGCTGGAACCCCCACTCTTCTCCTGACTTAGAAAAAGGAATAGGAAAAGGTGTCCTAAGAGTCTCTGTCCTCCGTGTCCACTACAGAATGAGTCATGAGGCTGGAGTAGGCAGCTCCTGTGACAATAGGCTGGAAAAAGCAACACATGGTGTGAGCATTACCAGGAACAAGTTCACAGGCTGTTAAGTCCAAGAATTACGAGGGCTGTCTCACAAGGGCCAGGTGCACCATTTCCCAACTAAGATTCTTGCCACCCTCTAGGTTTAAGCTTTGACAACGGCCTCTCCAAATGCCACGTGAGTCATTTTAGGATTATCACCTTTCTCAGTTACTGTGAGCAAAGAATTAATAACAAGTGTATGCTTCCAGAACTTTCCCTGGAACTGTTTTTGGACTACATGGAAATTTGGCTATCTATGCTCTCCGACCTTTTAGATCAGGAAGGAGCTCACTTGTCCGTCATTGACTAACAGAACGGGGGTTTATGAATGTCAAGGAAATAGAAGATGCAGCCTTCTGTATGAGAATATATTTGCAACCCTGACGTGACATATGTGATAAAACATAGGATACAAATAGGTAATGAAGCCATTTATAACTAGTGATATTTTTGAGAATGGGTGAAGGAACTCCTCACAATTAAATTAGGGCAATCAGATTAGGCTGGAACTCTTGGAAAAAATGAAAGTAGAGGTTTATCATGATCAGGGGACTAATTTACAACCTATTCTAAGTTGAGTTTTGTCCTGCATGTCCCCTCACATAACTGGAGGAGGACATTATGTTGTTAAAAAAAAATGGGGGCTGAGCCCCGGTGGTGTAATTGGTTGAGTGCGGGACTGGCAGTTCAAATCCAGCGGCGGCTCTCAGGAGCAGTGCTGGGTAGCTCCCATGACCACCAGAAGGCTGTGATGCCCCAGAAAAAAAATGGTGATATGGAAGCTAATCCTCACTATGTTAGTAGTAGAGACCATTTCTACCAAAGAGGAGAATCGAGTCAGAAAGCTGTAAGTAGGTATGACGTTTCAGATAAGGAATAGCATAGTGATCTAGAACTTGCCGTGATATTTTACCAGAGTTTAAAAAGAGGGGATGGAGACTATACTTTCAGGGATCATTTCTATAGTTCATTAAAAAGAGGGGATGAATATGTGTTACCCAAATTAGTCATTAGAATTGTCAAGCCGAAGTCGAAGCCATTTTGCCATGGACCAGGGCGAGAACTGGGAGCAGTGACCTGAGAAGCTAGAACTGCAAAGATTGATCATTCTCATCATAGAGTCTTCCCTGCAGCAGAGAAGGAGGGGGGGGTTACCTTAGCTTCCTGTCCTGCCACAGCCTTTAAAAATATTTGAGTCAAATATTCATTTTCTAAGTTGCCTGGAATTTATATTCTGTAAGTCTAGGCAAATGTACATAGAATAGAAAAGGATAACGGGTGAGAAGTGACCTAAGAAGATTAGGCATTTGGCAAATGACCACTCCATCCAATATGGTCAATAGTCCAGTGGGAGGTGATATGTAAGTAAAACTGGGCTGTTCTCTTTAAGACTTTGGTCCAAATAAACTTAGTGTGCTTTTTTTTTCTATGTGCGCTGCACTAATAATCTCCTTTCCATTACAGAGTTCTCTTTACTATAAAATGGGGGAAACAGAAAGTGACGTAGAAGACATTGGCGGATATAACTTCTCCAGTCAGTGGTACAGGATAGTGCAACTCAGATGTCTTTTTCTCAAGTCATTAAAAATATAAGACTTGAGGGCTGAACCCCAGTGGAGTAGTGGTTGTACGTGGGATTGTGGCCCACTGGGATGGAGGTTCAATTCCAGCTCCAAAGGCTGGGCCTCCTACTCCTTAAGACTTGTATGGGTTTTAAGAACATAAAATATTATATGTTAAATGCATAATATGTATTTACCATATCCTAAATGTTACATGAAAAAAAAGTAACTAGTGATGCAATTTTACTGTCTCGAATACTCCTTTCACAAAGAAACAGGTAGATAAAAATCAATACAGGAAAGGGAGTCCTCTGAAATAAAAAAACAATCTTGCTTCATGATAATCATTTGTCCTGAGGCTTTTTTTTCTCTTTAGAAATAAATGGAATGGGTGCATATCCCTGTGGGTTGCTGCTTCTACATTACCCTGACGATGTCACTCCTTTACGGTTTGTTTCTCACTTTTTGACTCCCTATGTCTTTTCCAATTGTCTCAGCACACATTCATTCCATGCATGATCCACCCTGTGCTGGGCCCAGTCCAACAGTTGCAGTTCCTTCTGCTGATTTGAGTTATCACTTGTCTCCAACTGAGACTTTCTAAAACAAGAATCCTTTAATATAAATTAGACAGTAAAGCTCCTCTTCTGAGGAGGAAAATGACTACTGGCTAAAGTCTCATTAGAATTCTAAATTATGGGCTTCAAAATTCTTAATCACTGGGATTCTCTCTGCTTAGTTGATCTCATTTTCTGTAACATTTAAAGTCAACACTGTGCTCCACCAATGCAAATATAGTCACTGTACCCACACAAAATTCAGCAGCCTCAACTTGAATCCTTATCTCCTCTAATTTCACATCCTAATGCTAGTTCATTACTTTCCACAAGTCATAGTACACTTCTCTCAGCTCAAACTTTATTTTTAACTCTTCATCACCATGACGATTTCTCTGATCTGGGTGAGGTGATCATGAGATCTCGCCTTGACATCAGGCACATCAAGGAGTAGAAAAGATGCTATTATGGCCCCAGAAAACAAAACAGAGAATGTCTATAGCCATCCTGGAAAACCAAGCAAATGTTAACTATAGCCTGGATCATCTCATAAGCCCTTAAGAAACACATAAACAATTAAATAAATCCAAATATAAACATTTCTATCTTCCTTCTCTGCATTACAGAACAACATAGGATTGGGTCCTGTGTCATCTTCCCAGTGTTGTTTTGTTTGTGTGCATTTGTCTGTTGCTGGGTCAGCACAGCTTCTTTTTTTGTGTGTGTTTGGGTTTTTTTTTTTGGGGGGGGGTTTGGTTTTTGGGCATCACTGCCCTGAGGTGGTGGGAGTAGGAGGCCCAGCCTTTGCTCCGTGGAGCTGGAATCAAACCTCCATCCCAGTGGGCCACAGTCCCGCGCTTAATCACTACACCACTAGGGCTCAGCCTCAGCACAGCTTCTTAAGGGTTCCCTGACTGCCAAACACAAAGTGTGTCTCTCTCTCTGCACAGGTGTCTCCTGCTAACATATCCAAAGGCTGCAAGATAAAATCCCTTCATCAGTGTTTGTAAGAAGCAGTTTGATTGGAATTCTTCCAAAACAAATTTGTTTGTTCTTCTGTGAATCCAAGATATATTTGGATTCAAATATATGTCATAATTCAAATCAGTGTACATAAAATAAATACTTCACAACTGGACCAATAGACAACACACACACACACACACACACACACACACAAACCAAATACCCACCAAACTCACTGCCATCAAGTTGATTCCAACTCAGAGTTCTGCCCCCAAAATGTTAGATAGGATTGGCCATGTGGGTTTTTTTTTTTTTTCTTTTTGGCCATGTGGGTTTTAAGACTCATTTTTTACAGGAATCGAAAACCACTTTCTCCCCCAGACCAATAGAAGATAGCATCGTGATAAAGAAAAGATTGAAATCATCAAGAATTTCATTTTGCTTGACTCCACATCAATGTTTATGGAAGTCACAGTTAAGGAAACAAAGAGTGGGTTGTGTTGGGAAAATCTGCTTCACAAGACCTTTTCCCAGTACTTAATGATCAAGGGTATCATTCTCAGGACAAAGGTGTCCTTGTCTCAAGCCATGAAGTTCTCAATCACCTGATTTTCCTCGTTAAAGCTGGGCAATGACAAGAGTGGCCAGAGAAGAACTGATGTGATTTGATTTTGAATGATGGTCTTGGGGAGCAATATTGAAAGTACGACGGACTGCCAACCCAAACAAATCTGTCTTAGAAGAAGTAGAGCCAAAATGTTCTGTAGAAATTAAAATGGCAAGATTTCTTTTCACATACCTTGGGCATGTAATCAGAAGATATCAATCCCTGCAAAAGAACACCATGCTTCACAAAGTAGAAGGTCAGCAAAAAGAGGAAGACCTTCAACAAGATGGACAATGACAGCTACAATGGGCTTTGGCATAACAACCATTGTGTGGCTTGTGTCGTCTCTGGCCCCGAAGGGCTGCTATCTGTAGGGTCCCCATGAAAGGAAACTGACTTGATGGCACTGCATAATGGCAACACCGACTCTAACGCATATCTTCCTCTGCTGTCTTCCTTCTCTTCTGCCCACTTTCATAAGGTCTGAGATTCAAGAATAGACTAAAACTTGTGTCAGGTTCACCTGCATCCTCCAAACAACGCCTTTGTTCTTTAGCACTTTTAAAGAGGTCTTTGACAGAGGATATCTCCAATGCAATATGTCATTTTATTTGTTGACTGCTGCTCCATGAGCACTTATTTCAGTTCAAATGAAAACCAAATCCCCAAAATGTTCCATCATTTCTGTGTTTACCACTATGTGGCTTATTCCTTCAGTTGTAAGAAAAATTGTTTTCTTCACATTAAGTTATAATCCAAACCATAGATGATAGTCTTTGATCAGTGAGTGTGTCAAGGCTTTCAAAGTTCAGTAAGCAAAGTTGGGCCATCTGCAGGTTTCAGGTTGTTAATGAGCCTCCCTTGAAACAAATGCTGTGCTTTTCTTCATAGAATCCAGCTCCTCCGATTATGTACTCAGCTTAGAATCTGGATATGTATGGTAAAAGATGAACCCCTGACCCACACTTTAAAAAAAAGTAGCCATGGATTGTCCTACAGCAGATTCCTCTGGATCCATACTCATCAGCACTAAGTAGTGTGCTGGAATTCCCATTCTTGTGAAATATCACCCATAGTTTGCTGTGATTCAAAAAGTTTCATGCCTTTATGCCAATAAAATACAAGTAAACATCTTTCTGGCATTCTCTAATGTTATCCAATATCCATCTGATTTCTTCAACAATATTCTCCTTCCATTTCCTCTTCTGAATTGGCCTCGAATTTCTGGCAGTTCCATGTATTGCTGCAACAATTTTTAAATTACCATCAGCAAAATTTTACTTTCATGTGATATTAATGCTTCTGTTTTATAATTTCCACATTCAGTTATGCCCCTTTTTGCTCAGCTATTTGGGCATCATTAATACTACAGTAGGAACTTGCTAGCATTTGCTTATGTTTATCATTACATAACTATAAGGGGTCAAAGAAGGGAGGGATTGTTAGCAATGTCTAGGTAAAGAAAGAACTCAGTCTCTGGTATGTTGGGGGCTTAAGGGGCAATAGTTTTGGACAACCAGACTAAGAATCAGATTAACCAGCAAGGAAAAAGCTAGCAGAAACATCCCATCCTAACTTATCAACTACCTGATTAGTTGACATTTCACTCTTAAGATAATACTAAAAAGGCCACTATTTTTCACATCAACTACATGCATTTGTCAGTAATAAATGTTTAAGTGCAAGGCCATGGTGCTTAAGATTACGTGGCAACTTAGCTAAACTAAGTGAAACTTCTCAATGACTTAGCCGTTTTGGATTTGGGCAGTTGGGCAATGAGGTAGTCATCCTTAATTTGATAATATGATGTAGCCTTTCTTCATTTTCACATAACATCAACTTTTGCATAGTTACCTGGTCTTTGCAAACTAATTGTTTTTATAAGTGAGGAGCAGGTATGCTGTGGATCTAACAAAGCAAAGAATTAGATGTCATGAAATTCTCCTGAGACTGGAGCATGGTGGTTCTGGATGCCTGTGAAAGAGAATCCAGGAGAGCCAAGTAAGTGAAAGCATCTTTAGCAGAGTTGGTGCAAGATGATGCAAGGTTGTGTCATAGTTACCCAATTTTACTGCAGTGTGTACACAAATAATCTTCAAAACACAATTCTTAATCCTAGGAAGAAGGAAACTTTGCAGTAGAGAGTTCAGTGATATTACTGAGCATAGAAGACACTAATACCTTTTAACCAGGAAGCTAGTCTGAAAATTGCCTCAACTTAGAATTGAATATACACAAATTTCTCATTTGATACCAACAATGACATTGCAAACACTCGGATATTTGGGATGTTTAATTGTATCTTTAAGTTTCTTCTTCTATATCCAGGAGAACCTTTTATTGTTGATCATGGATGGATTTATAATTATTCACCAGTAAAACTGAGCACCTCTTTCTTGATGGTTTCCAGATGACCTCCATCAAGGACAAACACAGGCAAACCCTTAGGAGACTGCCTCTCCCTAAACTGGGTGGAGTTGGGTGGAAAAAATCTACTTTCCAATGCACTCTGACTAAGGGCATGATTATCTACATCCTTTGTTCATAAGCAGAAGGAATTCAATGGAGGTTTAATCTATCTGTGGCTCAGAAAATAGACTTTGGTCTTCCAAAATCTTCATCTTTTGCAAACCAGGTTGCTTAGAATGTAACTTCTAGGGCTGAGCCCCGGTGGCGTAAGTGGTTGAGTGCTGAACTGCAGCCCGTGAGCTTTGCGGTTCAAATCCACTTCTAAAACATAAGGATGTGTGGCCAAATAGGGGAAAAAAAAAACTATCAGGCTGTGAACCCAAAGTTCAGCAGTTGAAAACCACCAGCCTTCCCATGTGAGAACGATGAGGCTTACTAAACCCAAAGAGGCTAGTCTACCCTGTCCCATAGAGTCAGTTGGAGTGGTAATTTCATCAACTACTCAGTGGCAACCAGTTTGGTTTTTGTTTGTGAATTTGGCTTATTCCTCTCTTTATGTGGTGGGAAGCCATCGGCTAGAAACTTTCTCTTATTAAAACAACCAGCATGAGATAGAGTCATACACCTTGCTTCTCTGCAGGCATGTGAGATGTTACTTTTTTATTAAAAATCATTTTATCGGGGACTCGTACATCGCTTTTCACAATACATAAATACATATACTGTGCCAAGTATGTCTCCTGCTGTTGTCTTTCTCCAAATATCTGCTTTTCCACTTAGCCCTTGATATCAGCTTCCCATCCTTTCCCCTCTGTCCTTGCTCTTCCTCCCCCCACCAAGCCTCAATACTTTATAAATTATTATTGTTCTGTCATATTTTACCATGCCTGACCTCTCCTCTAGCCCACTCCTTTGATGTCTGTCCTACAGATAGAAGGTTATGTGTAGATCCTTGTAGTTGGTTCCCTCTCTCTACCCCACCATCTCTCCACCCATCTGGTAGCAACAATCTCACCAATGGCCCTAAGGGTCTTAAATGTCCTGGGTTCTCCATATCTCCAGCTCTCATCTCTACCAGTGTACCTCCTCCAGTCTAGCTGGATTTGTAAGGTAGAGGTGGGACCATGATATTTGTGGGGAGGAACCTTTCAGGAACTAGAGGAAACTTGTATGCTTCATGGCTGCCTCATTGCACCTTGACTGGCCTGTCTCCTCCCCGTGCCTTTCCTGTAAGGGGGTGACCAATTACCCACCAGTGGGCCTTAGGTCCCCACCCTGCTCTCCCCTTCATTCATAATGATGTGATTCTTGTTCTTTGATGATTGATACCTACTCCCTTTGAGCCCTCTTGATCACACAGGCTGGTGTGCTTCTTCCATGTGGACTTTGCTGCTTCTAAGCTAAACAGCCACTCATTTATCTTCAAGTCTTTGAGACTCCAGACACTTTATCATTTGGTAGCCAGGCACATCTTTTCCTTCCACTCTGTTTGCCTCTGTATTCGTTTGTCTTCAGTGATCATATCGGGAATCACTGGATCAATTGATTTTGATTTTTGTTTCATGATCACACAGGGAAATGTGCTTCTTTTATGGTGGGCTTAGTAGCTCCTGAGCTAGATGGCTGCTTGTTTACACTCAAGTTTTTAAGACCCCAGATGTTGTATCTTTTGATAGCTAGGTACCACCGGCTTTCTTCATCTCTCTTGCTCATGCTCCCATATGTCCTCAGCAGACACCATGGGAAAGTGCACACACAGTGATAAGTGTTTTTATTTTTTGAGACTCTCGAATAGAATGGCAAGCAACAGTGGTGAATACAGCAAGGAACTGGTTCTCTGTCCACTTTTCAAGATGCATGGTCTGAGAAAGAACACAATTATGAAATTGTCATTAATATTCTTCACAAATTCATAGAATATAATAAGGGAACTCTTTTCTACATTCTGCTAGATTTTGTGATTATACAAAGGAGAACATTCTGGAGGTAGGCTATTAAATGGATTTCTTTGGAGGTCTCTTTCAAAATTTATTGCTGGCTTGACTTCAGTACATTCTTGACTAGAGAGCAACATGGTTGAGAGATGAAATTCCCTCTAGCAATTCTCCCTGTGTGAATCTCTCAAATATTGGTGTACATGATGCATAAGAATGGTACAGCCCCTTTGAATTTTCATGTATGTACATGGATTTGTGTATTGAAGACATTATGAAAATAAGTAATATCAAAATTGTTTTCCTTCCTAAAGACTATGCTTCATTAACATAACAGAAAATTGGTAAAAATGAAGATGAAATTGACCAAATATATAATTAAGTGAAATTTCTCATGAAAAGGTAAAAGAAAGTTTCATAAACAAATAAATTCTGGCACGTATTTTTACAATTTAAAAGAAATAAATGATTATATCTGTACCTTTAACAGGTCTGGAAGGAAATAAACACAGCTGTCCACAATGCAGAAAGCAGATTACATCATGTGACTCTGAATAAGCCTTCTAATGAGAAAACAGGATTAAATTAAATCTAGAGGAGAAATTTGTATTTGCCTTGAGAATTCTAAGCTGGTCTCCCTTGGGGAGAATGATGGAGCATTAAGAGATTTTAATTTGAAATGAGGTTATAGGATTGTAAATTGCTGACAGATATTTATTAAATGATGTAGTGTTTATGTTTACATTCTAGTTTAGGAGACATTTTGACTTTTTCTGCAAACTGAAGAAATGTCTTCAAAACACATTGGGCTAATCAAAATGAAGTGCCTCAAGAATAGTGAAGAATGAGCAATTAAATTGATATATTTGAATTATGCATAAAATTTAGCAATAAACCTTCTTTCTCTGAGCAAGCCTCAGTCTTTATTAAGCATTTTAATGTGATACAATTATTAGACTCAATTAAAAAACTAATGGCAATATCCTTGAGCAAGGGCTGTACCTTATACTATCAGTCTTGATAAAACAATGCCTACATCTCTCTTCAAGTTGCAGAAGAGACCATAGTTGTACAAAATGCAAGCATACGCTTTTTAGGTGATTCATCAAATATTCCTCCTGAAAACATTCAGGAACTAAAGAAAATGAATGTAAGGCTTTATGTACTCACACTAGGAGTGAGCACAGTACCTCATGTCCAAATAACTCTATAAAAAGGCTGCCCTCTGGGAAAGATGGATAAGATCGAGATTGATAACACAACTTACACTCTTTTTCCTTTTGAAACTTGCATTCTCAATGTGACACCTACTATCAGGTACAGTTCCTTTCTTTTCTTTGTGACAAACTCACAGCGCTTGCCAAAAGTGATTCAGTCTTCATTAGAAAAATGCCACCCAAAGGGTCTCTTTCAAAAGCTTTGTGTTTTCCGGCTGGAGACAAGACTGAATGCATCGTGCTTTCTATGGCTCCACAATATATAGTTCAAGATAGATGCCACTGTCATCACAGATATTGCAGCAAAATGTGCTTTTCCTTACTGAGTTGTCTTGTGGACCAGTGTCACTGGGGAAACATCGCAGCCTGGTTTATGGGAGGCTGTCCTATTTTATATGCAGGTTCATCATAAAGAACTTTATGCTTGGAAGCCCAGCTAGAAATACTGAAATTCACCCAGCCCAGATTCTCCTTTTTATTTCTCTATATGTAAAAGAAGCTCACCATTTGCCTTTCTATGTCCATTTCTAGTTTTTTTTTTTTTAAATCCCTATTCTCTCAAACTTCTGAATCTGACACCCTCTTGGGGTTTTTGTCCTTTCCCTTTGCTTCTTCACATACCTTTTTTTCTGTCCTGAAATCTCTGCAATTAACTTGTGTCACCTTACAAGCCTTTCTTAGAATACCTTGCTCCTGCTGTGGAAGCATATGTAATTACATCCTACCCTACCTGTCCTGGAGCATGCTAGTTTCATACAATTTTCATATCACCCTTTTTCATTATTCAAGCAGAGTGAAAATTTAAGGACAGCGTGATTAGACTGAAATTGGAACTATTCAAGTTTTGGCACTGTGTGAAAAAGCAGGCTCTTTCCTTTCCTACATTGAACTAAAGCGCTATTGTTAAAAAAAAAAAAAAAAGCAGTTCAATCAGTTTGACACACACACTGGTCACAGTCAGGATCGTCACAGTTCAGACGTTTCATGGACTCATATTAGGGTTCACTAGTATTTTCATATGTAAGCTAGAATTTAATCTGGAGGAAATGGTTCTGAAGATAAAGCTATTTTGTAGATTTATAGATTTTGTTCTAATTTTAGCAAATAAGATCAAGAAAGACCCATCGAAGTAATGTGAATAGCAGAGGTGGTTTGCCAATACTTCTATTGAATGATTAAACAAAACTGAATAAAATTTTTAATATCCCTATACAAAAAAAGGACTCTAAATTGAAAGATTATTCTCTCCCATCTAAACAAAAGTAGAGATAAACATGGTAAACTACCTCTACCCATTTCAAATTAATAATAATTTTCTAAGCTTTCTAATGTTCATTACTCATTGTTTGCTAAGAGATATGATCTGGCTGATTCTAGAAACTTTGAATAGTTTACCTACTTGAGGTTAGATTGAAATACTAGAAGCATTGCATTTGGAAATTTCTGTTTAGATCATCCTAATTATCATCAACCAATTAAAAAGACAGTGGAAAATTATATTACTGGAACGCCTCTATAATGTAAGCCTTATTAATTGTCTTTCTTAGTCTATAAACTTTCTATTAACTAATTGCAAGTCACACACTCATCCTGTTGGTTAGATTCATTATTATATCACTTATAATGTTCAGATGGACTAAGACTCTGTCATGTTCCTGGGCAAAGTCCTCAAATCAGAAAGTCACCTGAGAGGCCAGGCATAAAGAAGTATTAGACCTGCATTTGTCACAAGATTACTGTGAACTTGGAGGAGCATATAGGAGTAAGAAAGGAGATCTGGTGATGTAGTGAACTACTAATTAAAACATCAGTCAGTAAAAAGAAATAGAGGGAAAACTAGGAGGCAAAGAGCAGTTATAGAGATCTAAATACAGGTCTATACATATGTAAATATATTTATCTACAAAGAAGGGGAAATAGAAATATGCACATATATTCATAGGTTTAGTATTAAAGAAAAATATAGACTGTGGGCCCCTATTCAAGAGCTCCCTCAGCACAAGAACACTTTGCTCTAATAATTGATCAGTCTGAGATGCTCACCTTCCCTACATGGTCATTGAAGACAAAGCGGGTGCATAAGCAAATGTGGCAAAGAAAATTGATGGTGCCTGCCTATCAAAAGATATAGCACCTGGGGTCTTTAAAGCTTGAAGATAATCAAGTGGCCATCTAGCTGAGAAACAATAAAGCTCACATGGAAGAAGCACAGAAGCCTGTGTGAACACTAGGTGTCGAAGGGATCAGGTGTCAGGCATCAAAGCACAAAAAAATTTATCACTGTGAATGAGGGTAAGTGCAGAGTGGAGACCCAAAGGCAATATATAGGCAACAGGACATCCCCTTACAGAAGGATCTTGGGGAGGAGTCAGTATAGCAATGATGACAACTTTCCCTTAGTTCTTAAATGCTTCCCACCCACACCTACACCCATCATGATCCCCAGTCTACCTTACAAATCTGGCTGGACCGGAGAATGTACACTGGTACAGATAGGAATTGAAAACACAGGGAATCCAAGATAGAAGAATCCCTCAGGACCAGTGGTGAGAAGGGTGATACTGGGAGGGTGGAGGGAAGGTGGGATAAAAAGAGGGAGCAGATTACCTGGATCTACATATAACCTCCACTCTGTGGAATGGACTGCAGAGAAGTAGGTGAAGGGAGATATCAGACGGTGTAAGCTAGGAAAAAATAAGAATAATTTATAAATTACTAAGGGTTCATGGGGGAGGGGGAAGTGGGGAAAATGAGGAGCAGATACTAGGAGCTCAAGTAGAAAGCAAGTGTTTTGAGAATGATGAAGAAAACAAATGAACAAAAGTGCTTGATACAGTGTATAGTGTGGATTGTGATCAGTTGTATGGGACTCCAATAAAATGATTTTTTCAAAAAAGTTCAGTAAGTGGAATCTATTAGCAGCTCCTTGAGAACAATGAGGCTTTCTTCTTCCGTAAACATTTATTGGCTCAGAAATTCATAGTAGAAGTTCTATCTTGTCCTCTAATATGCATCAGAATTTACTTGATGACAGTGCTTTGTAATTTTTCCATTCCTTTGTTATAAGTAACAAAAAAGTCTAAATCTTATTACTTATAAATCTATTCTGAGTAAAAATTACAGAGTACATTTGACTGCACATATCACAAAGTTTTACTCTAAATATGATTTGCACTTAAAAATAATACAAACACTTTTATTATTCACTAAGACCATAATTTCAAAACTTTTTGCTCTATCCTTTGCTCGATAGATATTTATCTATCCAGTAACTGTTAAATAATATCTGCCATAAAAATTAAGAGTCAGCTGAGCCTTGGTGGCCTAGTTGTTGTGTGCAGGACTGCGGCCCACAGGGTTGACAGTCCAGCAACAGCTCTCAAGGAGAAAAGTTGGGCTTCCTACTCCCACCAGGGGAGTGATGTAACACACACACAAATTAAGGGTCAAATATCAAATGTTGGAAAATATACAGAACAGCAGGATCTTTTGTATATTGATTACAGATAGAGATATTGGTCCAATTACTTTGGAAAAATAAGTTGGCTTTATCAGTGAGAAAATGCCTTGAGATGATCATGTCTTTTAAATAAGAAATTCTACTCCTATTTCATGGCAGTATAAGTAATGACCTGAGGAGATGATTAATAACATTCTCTAATATGAAATGACAATTTAATTTCTAAGGTTAACCAGAGACATATATAAATCATAGATTCATATGTACGAGTAGATTTTTTGCTTGTACCTAAAGTGAACAGATTTTAAGAGGGACACCACTGATTGGGAGGGGGGCTTCTCAATTAAAAATTTGGTCTAGATGGAGAAACGCAAATTTCCATAGAATGCAAAAATAGTATTTTAATATAGTTATTTAATTTTAAAATCCTGCGGGATGCTGGACCAATTGTTAAAAAGCGGGATGTTTGGTCATCTTATTCTAGGCTCAATCTAAGAACAACTAGTTCTTATGACATGGCCCTGCTTGATGCTTGCCTTCATGAAGAGACCCCTGAAGATGTGGGTGCTATAGCAAAGTGTGGGGAAGAAACTCGGTGCCTGGCTCTGAGAGAGAATAGAATCTTGGGTCTTTATGGCCTATTTTCAAACAAGCAGCCATGTAAGCAATGTTTGAATTAAATCCATCTGGAAGAAGTACACCAGCCTATGTGATCCAAGGATTGTAAATGATACGATCCAGATCTAAAAGTTGGAATGGTACCAGAGCTTGAGGTGTGAGCACTTGGTCTGCAAACACTTGGAAAGCTACGATCATGGAAGCCCAAACTCTGCCTGCCCTGTTCAAGCCTGGTTGGAGCCTCAGGTGAATCCCCTCTGATCATTGGTTGACGAATAAGCGTAGCCTTGTTCAGAGGCAGAGCGCATTGTCATGTGAAGTCTGACACAGGTTCACATGGAACATCTTACCATGCCATCTCCCATTTGACGCCTTCTAAAGGCCCTGCTGGTACAGTGGTTAAGCATGGTACTACGATTCTCATGATGGTAGTTGGCTACCATGAACAACTGCAAGATAGAGGGGACTTTCTGCTCCCTTGAACAATTACAGTCTCAGACATCCACAAGGGGTCACTGTGAACCAGCACTGACTTGATGACAGTGAGCTTGGTTTTGATCCCTTTTAAAACTGTTTAAGTTAAATTAAAAAAAAAATTAAAGAGGGGGTGGGGAATTTCTGTGCTTTAAGCCTCCAGTGAATCCCAGCCAACCATGGACTGGGGAGGTAAATAACCTTTCTAGTTTTCAGAATACATTCGAAAGTCAATTGTTGTAGCTCCAGTTTGCTTAAAATTTAGCACCCTATAATATAATATCCCTTATGATCAATTTAAATTTGTTCCAGTTTTTAATATTTTCTGCTCTCCTTTAATTTGTTATACTTGTCAGTTTGTTGTTGTTGTTTTAAGGCTGTTACTGTTTTGTATCTGGGTAAATTAGAGAAACAAATCCACAGAAACTCATGTTTATAATTTACATAAAAAGTAAATGTACATTAAAAAGGCATCCCAAACCAGTGCTGTCCAAGCTTGTAATTCCAACATTAGCCTATAGGTCTGACACCAATTTACAAAGTCCACCTCAATCTCACAAAACACACACAATGATGCCAACTGCAGTAGGAAAACCAAATCAGTGAGCATGTAAGCGTCTTAGCACTGGCAAGAGGTCACCACACAACTGCTCCAGCACCCAGGGTTATATGAAAGGGGTCACCATATGACTGCTCCAGCACCCAGGGTTGTATCCGGGTAGGTCCATGTGGCTTCTCAGCGATGCCTCACAGGACGTGAGCCTTGCCAGCTGACACAGAAGTTTGAACTAGCTAAGGCATCTAAACCCTGGTTGGACCATCAGAGAGAAAGAGACCTGAGAATCTGAAAGGTGAGGCTCACTGAACCATTTTATCTCTGCACTTCAATTAATCCCACATTTGTTTATCAACCACATTGGCACAATAAACTTTAACTATCTAACAATCTCAATAGGTAAATCTTTAGAGACATCAACTGAATTAATGGTTCTTAGGGTACAGCAGTGGACATTGGGAAGGAGTAGAGAGATAATAATGATGAGTGCAAGAATGAAGACAATATTCTAAAATTGAATGTGGCGATTATTTCCAAACATTTCTTGATGTCTGTGATTGCATTTTTGAATGTTGTGGTATGTGAGTTATATACAAATGAAACTGTTGGAAAATATTCTATTTGTAGATATGTGACCTAAACTACCTTTGCACATATGTAGCTTTGCACACATGTAGCTTATGAGAATTTCCACATAAAGTCATTGTAAAATGGAGTCCATCTCCATTGATTTAAAATTTTACAATTAATAAACTGAAAAATATATTTTAGAAATATATTTTATATAATATTTAAAACAAATGAGCAACATGGATCAAGAAGATCTAACCTTGAAATCTTAATATTGAGTAATAACAACTATGGAAGCAACCATTAGAACATTACATAAAATGTTTTTATACTATGTAATTGTCAAATCAGGCAAAACAAAAATTCAATATTTTCTGGATGTACTTAGTAAGTTACCAGGTTCAAAATCAGGAGCCAAGAATGGAAATACAAGCTATTTCAAGAGTTGTGTTGTGTTAGTCCGGGTAGACTAGAAAAACAAATTCATAAACCCACATATGTATGTAAGGGAGAGGTAATTAAGAAAGCATTCCAAGCCAGTCCACGCCCAAGACAATTAGGCCATGTGTCTGATACCAATCGACAAGGCCTCTTCAGACTCACGAAACACATGCAATGAAGCCAGGACAATCACATGCCAGTGGGTGCAGAGGCTTGTGTATCGAATGGGGGATAGAAGCATCTGAGTGCTGACAGGGGCCTCTCTGCAGGTTCTCAAGCATCTCAGCACTGGAAAGAGTCTCCAAGTGGCTTGTCTGACTTCAGAGGTCTGTTCCATCAGGGTACGCCCATGTGACTTTTCTTCGGGATGTCTCACAGGGAGCTCACCTTCTGTCTTGTCAACTGTGATGTCTCCCAAGGATTGAGTCAGTGAGTCTCTCAATTTCAAGGGGAAATACCACGAGACTTCCCTGAATTCTCAGGAGAAAGCCATGCCCACACAGAGGTCTCATTGGCTATGTCCAGATTGACAGGCTAGACTCCACCCCTACTGTCCTAATCCTGAAATTGACACAAGAATTGTGATTGCCACTGCCACTGCCACTGACACTGCCACTTGTGATTTACTGAGTTTGTTAAAATGGCTGATGGGCTTGTTATGTATTAATTCTTATTAAGTTGAAGATATATGTTATATCTTTTATGTTGTTTAACTTTTAAATAAAAATAAAGCAAACTTGACCTCTAACGTTCAGCAAAAACAAGTCATGAGTTTTGACTGAATTCATATGTACATGCTTCTTGCTATACAATTCACCTCATAAACCTTCCTCTGACTGAAATGTTATAATATCAGGGTTAATCCTTGATGTTATTTAAAAACCATAATGAAAAATAGAAAGTGGGATGACTGGGCTTAGAGACATGACATGGAACCTTTTCCCCCCTACACATCAGTGAAAGAAGTGAGTAAGTAGCTGGGGAGTTATTGCCAAGTTACAGTAAGCCCATGCACAACAGAGCAGAATTGGTCTCTAGAGGGTGCTCAGTGATGGCTCTTTTGGAAGCAGAGCACCCGTCCTCCCTCTGGCTTGCGTCACGGTGGCCTCTACGTCCCCTGCTTTTGGCTAGCAGTTGAGGGAGTTAAGTATTAGCAACACTCATGCTCTTGGTCACCGATTAAAAGATGGGGTGTTTAAGTCCACTTCACGTACCTTGGCCATGGTATCACTCCTCTTGAAGGATATCGCACTTGGTAAAGTCGAGGGGTAGCAAAACAAAGGGCGTCTTCCATCAAGAATTGAAACAGAAGCTGTACTTATGGTCTCAGACCTAAGAAAAATTGTGAGGATGACTCAGAGCTGGGTGGTGTTTCTTTCTGGCGTACATACGTAGGGTCCCAGTGAGTGGAAGCTGATTTGGCAGCATCTCACCACAAGAGGAGCCCTGGGAGACATCGTGGTTACCCGTTGGGCTGCGATCTGCCCAGCTGGCCGTGTGAGAGCCCCAACAGCTCTGCAGGAGAAAGACAGTGGTTTTTTATGCCCTTCAACAGCTACTCTCTGAGGGACCCACAAGGGGTGGCTGATCAGCAATGACTTCATGGCAGCAAGTTTTTAGCCACCGTAACCACAGCAAAGGGCACTCCAGGAGCTCTGGTGGCCCAGTGGGTTGGGGAGCTGCATTCAAAGTCAGCAGTTTGAAATCTGCATGAGAGAAAAGTAAGTCTCCCTGCTCCCTTCAGGATTTATAGCCTCAGAACCCCTCTGATGCAGTGCTCTGTTATGGTGCTAGGGGTGCTGGGTCACAGAGGACAAAAGTCACTTCCAAAGAAAGGTTTGGAAAGCAGCTTGTGAAATTAAGTTCTTTAAGTTCTTGTGGAACACAGTTCTCCCTGCTACTCATGAAGTCATTCGGAATAGGAGTCCATATGGCGGCAGCCTGTAGACCATCTTTTTGTTTTGTTTTTTGTTTTTTTTTGGGGGGGGGGCATCACTGCCCTCTGGTGGTGGGAGTAGGAGGCCCAGCCTTTGCTCCTGTGGAGCCACTGCTGGCATTGAACCTCCATCCCAGTGGGCCGCAGTCCGGTGCACAAGTCCGGTGCACTACGCCACCGGGGCTCAGTCGTGTAGAAGATCTTGGGAAACAATTTTGGTGTTTAAAGCAGCTCTCAGCAGTACTATAGGAAATGATATAGATAGCAACCAAAACCATATATAGGGGTTCTTAGACTGCAAGTGTCTAAGGAAGCAAACTCCGCTCTCCCCTGTGGGGTATCTGTTGGTCTGTGGTTAGTAGACCAGTGCATTTACCATGGGACCACCAGGAAGTGTGTGTGTGTGCGTGTTGTGTGTGTGCATGCACGTGAACTTTCTGTATCATCTATGTGAGTAAAAAAAGAAAAATGTACTTCTGAGGATATAAAATTTCTACATGTGTAAGGATGAACATCTTTATCCTTGATCCTTTCTCGAATGATTAGGGATATTCTGCATTTCCATCAAAATAATTTGCTCTATTTCAATAAATCCATTTGTGATGTTCACTGTTCTCCATTGGCATGAGCTATGGCTCAGTGTGCAGAGATGTGACACATTGTGTACTTGGATTCTTTGCAGTCACACAATATCCCCCATCTTTTTATTGCCACTTCTAGATATATTTCAAGTTTTAAATGCCTATTGAGCATGCTATTCTAATTTCTGCCTCAATAGAGTCACCTCCCTGAAACTGTTATGTCCCACATCAGTAGCAATAATTCTATTGATGAAAATAACTGTAGTGTCAAGACTACTGAGAATGATGGGCAATGAGGGCCCGATTGAGACCCTATGAGATTACAAAGCAACACAAAACAAACAAACAAAAACTAACAGCGCATCCTCATCATCGGCCTTTGGACTCTGTGTTAGTCTGGGTGGATTAGAGGAACAAATTTCGTAGACATGCACATGGATATAAGGAAAAGGTTTATATACAAGAGGAACAGGACATTGAGAAAACATCCCAGCCCAGTCCAGTTCAAAGTCATAAGTCCTATATTAACCCATATTAACCCAAAACCCATCTATAAAGTCTCCTTCTGACACACAAAGTCACAGGTCAGTGGGTGCAGAATCCTGGAACTGGCAGGGGTCTCCCCATGGCTCCTTGCTTCCAGGGTTCAGGGCCCATCAACAGCATCCTGTGGTAGCAGAAGCAACTCATCACTGGCAGAGGTCTCCATGTGGTCACCTCAGGTTCAGAGGTCTGGCTCCACCAGGGCAAAGCCATGTAGTGTATCCTCCTGCTCCTCCAGCTTCTCAGACACTGCCATCTTGTCTAACTCCCAACAACTGAGAAGATAGAGTCTCATCTTCACGAGGGAAATATGGCAAGACTTCCCAGACGTATCAGGAGAAAGCCATGCCCACAAAGAGAACTCATTGGCTACTCAATGGTATCTCCAGATTAACAAGCTAGACTCCACCCCTACAGCTCAATCATGAAATTAAAATAAGCACATGACCACCACAGACTTTTTGCAATGCATTTTGTAATCCACTCATTTGTCATCAGGAATCCAGCATACCCTCACTACATATACTAAATAATTGATTTACAAAATGTTTGAAATTATTAATAGTCTTCAAAACACAATTATGAACAGCATGTTGTTGTCATGGTTGTCTCTTTGAAGAGAAACAAAAAAACTGGAAATTAAGCTCTGATAGTGCACTTTAGGGAAAACATCAAGTTTTTTAATGTATAATTAGAGACAGAGTTAATGGGTTTTATTTTTTAGATAATTCATTAGATAATTTATTCTTCCTAATGTGTTCTTCACTTACTTATCTAGTTTGTAAATCATGACCTTTCTTTAAAGGGCTCATCAACTGAACACTTACTGTGTTCATCGCCATCATTCTGACCACTTTGCGTATATCATTTAACCTTCAAGCACTTGAAATAGGTGTGAATACACTCATGTCATAGACTACAAGACAGAGTGATTGAAATTTAAATGGCTTGCCCAACATGACTCCACTAAAGTCAGAATTGAACACAGGTCTGTATACTCCAAAGTTGAAACTCCTAAGTTGCTACACTGGACATCTTGTCATTGTTGTTCTGTGCCACTGGGTCAGTTCCGATCCATTGGGACCCTGTCAAGCAGTGCAATCCTGTGCCATCTCATAATTGTGTCTCTTCTGGAATCCATTGGTGCAGCCCTGGTGTCAAATCATCTCTTTGGAGGGGAGGCTTCTTCTTTTTTGCAGCCCCTTGACCTTCTCTAGGGACTGGCCTCTCATGAGCCTCCTCAAGTTACTGGAGTTCTGACTTTCCCAGGGAACATTGACTTATTTCTTTGCACAGCAAACTGCATTTGATGAAAATAACTGTAGCTTCAAGACTATAAGTCTGCAGGTGTCATAGAAACCCTAGTACAGTAACAGTGAAATACTTGGTTGTTAATTAAAAGCAATGCATTTCCAGGGCAAGATCTACCAAGGACCAATGGTGCTTCTTATATTTACATGCTCATAATTAAAAGGTTTGTGGTTGGTACTCACAGTGGTTCCACAGAACCAAGACCTGATGAGCTACTTCAGTACAACTGACAGCGAAGACAATCCTATGGTCAGCATCTCCTCTGCCATATGGATTCACTGGGTCAGAATTGACTGGATGGCATCCAAGGTCAAGGAGCACACCAGAAAAATATCACACTGCGACAGACATATTGTCTCCTAATTCTAGGGACAAGAAGTCCAAAATCAAGGTACTATTCTATGCCTCTCCTGGTTTCTTGATGCCTGGTGGTTCTGGTAGATCATGGCCAGGAGATGCATTGCTTTGAATCTTTGTTTCCATTTTCATGTGCTATTTTTCTTAAGTATCTTTCTATGTATGTCTCTTTCACTTTATAAAAAAACAAAATCAGAAACTTGTCACATTGGATTAGGCTCCATTTACTCCAGCATGATCGCACGTTAACTGATAGATAACATCTTCAAAGATTCTCTTTCCAGATAAGGAACCCTGGATGGTGCAACCATGTAAGCTTTTGACTATTCACCAAAGGTTGACAGTTCAGACCCACTGAGCAGCTCTCTGACGATAGCCGGTTTTTGAAAAGACACATCCTGGAAAGTCTATGGAGTATGTAGACCTTATGTACAAAGAGTTGCTAGGAGCTGGGCAATTAATACCAAGATTTTCCAAACAGGGTCCTATTCACAGGATGGGAACACAGGTAGATACTTCATACTAACCAATGACTCTGAGCTCTGACAGTTTTCCTTACACCTTCTAACTTTTGGGTGCTGAGGTTGACACATATGCTGTTCCATCCATGCTTCCAAGGTGATCTACTTGGATGTTACGCAATCCTTGCTTTCTTCTTTGAAGTCTGACAAGCCCATCCTCCCTCTCTGAGAACATGCAGAGAAGGTGCTGGGCCAAGGATTACTCACAGGAGAGAGAAGATTTCTGCAACTTCATTTCCCAGTAAGAGTAAGAAAAGGTCATATTAATGAAAGCTGTCTTATTCTAAAATCACCAGTTAACTCCCAAATGTGCATTTCTTGTCTTATTTCTCTGTTCATGCGGCGTGCCTTTGGAATTCACCTCACTGAGCACTTTGCTTGCCTTGTTCTCTTGGTCACAATATCTTTGTCTTATCTTCTCTAGATGAAACCGCATTTATTTTGCTGAAGTCAAATGTGTTTCTGATTCCTCCAAGGAAAAAGCTATTTCCTGTATCTCTTTTGTGACACCACCAATTTCTGAATTAATTATTTTCTGTATTTGCATCTACTCTGATTTCTGCCATTGGAAAAGATATTTCAATTTTTTTTCCAGAATTTTTTTTTTTTTTGCGTCACTGCCCTGGTAGGAATTGGAAGCCCAGCCTTGCTCCTGGAGAGCTGCTGCTAGATTTGAACTGTCAATCCTGTGGTCCACAGTCCTGCACACAACAGAAATTATTTTATAATCATTTTTGCCCTTTCCTTCCAAGTATAATGGAGGGTACATATAAGTTTTAATATATACTTTCTTACTTAAAATTTGGCTTTTAGAGTATTTTGCTAACAATTGGTAACTTGACTAATAATATATACTAGGCAAATAGTGGGGTCGAGCTTTAAAATTAATAGCTATTGTCACTTTCTATGTGTTTGTGTCTGTGTAGTCATGACCACAAGCACAATACTAGTGATAATCAAATGTTAATATTTTTCCTTCAACTTAAAATAATCTAAGCATGCTATTAAGAAATCAAGGCAAAGTAACCTCCGTCTTCAGTGAGATGTATCACATGCATTGTTCTAAGCCATCTTGTAAAAAGAATTCTCTTTGAAACCTTTTAGAATGAGGAAAATAAGATGTGAAATCTAAATCTCAAAGATATTTTTCTTCCTGCATGTGTAACATTTTTTGTGAAGATGTTATTGATTTTTCAAAGTAAAAACAATAGCATATAATTCAGAACACTTGCAATTCAGGGTTTATAGGATTTGGAGATCTGGCTCCTCTTTGGGAGCCTTGAAGTGAGTGTTGATGTTTCAATTAGTGCCAATTCATAGCCCACTAGAACTGTGGAGAGCTACCATCTGGTGGCCTACTCCACACAGCGAGGAGATGAATGTCTCCTGGATATAACTAACTTCCTGACAGATAATTTCTCTGTGAATAAATCCTCAGAGCAATTCAAGTGTATATTTATTTCAGCTTTTTATTGGAATAGATGAGACAGGTGAACAAATATCCATTAAGGAGTTACTGCTTTTTATAGAACTTACAGTGACAAGAAGGCAATATAAGGTTCTCAATCATTCACAGAAGAATTGTGCAGCATGGTTTTAAGAGGGCCAATCGTGCATTTGGACAGAATAAATGTCTGTTGTTCACTTAGATTAATATTCCAAAAATTGAATTTAAAGCTTCAAATCATGTGGATTTATTTTAAAGTTCAGTTATAAAGCTTCCCAACGTTATAACTCAGCCAACCAGGAAGGCTTAGAGTTAAGAATTTTGTGGCTCACACTACTTGAGGATGAATATGGAAATAGAGTTTTAGACAGCTTGCTGTCAGGCAGTAAAAATCCTTGTGTGGTTAGGTGTGGTGGATATGCTTGGCTCACATTGTCCAGGGGCATCCAACTGCCAGCTCCTGCTCCATCTTCATGATCTTTGCCATGCCTGAGCTCATTGTCAGACCCACTGTGTCAATCTAGCTCAGTAAATGGACAACAGTTCTGTTTGGTCTTCAAATTTTCACTCTCCTGATTCCTATCTTCCAGTCATCTGCTTGTTCTGTTTCAATTCATGAGGATAAGGCAAGTGCTTGCAAGAAAACAAAACAAGGAGAGTGTGTCTTGTGAAAAACTCTGACTCCTTTCAGAAGTGGGTGAAATGGAAACCAAGCAAGAGTTTATTTTGTTAAGTTTTCATAGATTACACCTCAAGTTTTAGATGAGATCTCAAGACCCTGACTAGTTTCTTTGGTCTATCTGCCATAAGTGGTCATTTATTTCTATTCCCTTTCCATGCTACTTTCTGAAGTGGGTTGGTAGGCATCACTCATTATTTGTTGAATCCTTATTAAATGACATATCTGCCAATCAGTATACACATATTTAATTTGATATAAAATGCATGCTTTATTAAGATGCCAGCAGTTATCATGGAATTCACAAAACGAAAGAAGTAGCGATTCAAATTCATGTCTTTCTGCTCTGTGTTGCTTCACAGAAGAGGGGGACATAAAAAGGACTCCTTATACTAGAAATGTTATTAAATGCCATCGAACTAAGAGCACATTGGTAATTCAGTCATAGAATCCTTACCTTCCATGAAAGGCACACATGTTTGAATCCTCGCCGATGCATCTGCTATATAACTGCCCCTGTCTTTCATTGTAGGCCTGAGATTTGCTGTGATGCCAAACAGATTTCACAGGAGCTTACAGCTTAAGATGGATCAAGCTGAAATACCTAGTGATATACAGTTAGAGGACCAGTCCCCAACACATCATAGGTGCAATTTGTCAGTGATAATAAGTAAGATTATAGTAAAGTCATAGAAATTATGGGAGATAGAAATAATGGAGTCAGACACATTTCATGGTAGCCTGCTCATCTCCTGGGTGATCTCCAAGTTTATTTCTAACCCACCTTTAAATCGACTTCGGGGGCATGGTCACTGGTAACCACATGTCACAAGAAGGGGCTATACAATAGGCATTGCACATCACAGGAAGGGGGTGTACGGTGACAAGGAGGGAGTGGGCTAGGGTTGTACATGGAATAGCAAGGGTAGGGTATATATGTGACAAGAAAGGTGGATGCTAGACCCAATATGGCATCCTGATATTGATCATCCTTGGGTGGGCTTGAACTCCCCGTCTCTCCTATAAGGACATAGTCTACTGCTATCATGATCAGATGGTGGAATAGAAAGGGAGGGGCCAATTTCAGGGATCTCCATATAACCTCCTCTCTGGGGTACAGACAACAGGGAACTGAGTGAAGCGACATAACAGACAGTGTACGTTAATGAAAAAGTAATAACAAATTTGTAAATTATTACGGATTCATGGGGGAGGGGGAGGGAAATATGGGGAGCTGGTACTGGGGGCCTAAGTGGGGAAAGATGTTTCAAGAGTGATGATGGCAACAAGTGTGTAAATGTGGCCTGCATACAATTAATGTATATATGGATCATGATGGAAGTTGTATGAGCCCCCCAATAAAAAGATTTATTTAAAAAAAAAAGGAGGAGTAAAGAGGAGCTTATATCAAGGGCTCAAGTAGAAAAATTTGAAAATGACTATGGCAACACATGTACAAATATGCTTGATACAAATGATGCATTGAATGTTATAAGAGCTGTAAGAGCCCCCAATAAAATTATTGAAATAAAAAGGAATGGAGTGGTGCCTACTCAGGGTGGGACAGACTACAGTCTGGTTGTTCTGGATGGCTGATGACCCTTAGGAAGAAGAACTCCTAACCTGCTTTGGCTGACCTTCAAGTGTATAATCACATGTACTAAGCAGCTAATTATGACATCTATTGAGGGGAGACAGTTTGGGAGAAATCATCCTGTTTCTTATAATACACTTCCCCAAACAAGCCAATGAACACTCAGTGTGTTGCAATGATTTGATCTGGAACCGACTGACCACAGGGCTGGCAGCGTGTGTACTGGTGGTACACAGGACCACCATGAGGAAGCCTAAGGGGCTTGACTGGACTCTAACTGATAACAACAGCAACAGAGACGAGTCTTCCTGAAACAGTACCTCAAACATCTGTCAACTCAAACCAGAGAACTTTCCTAACCCAGTCAGCCTAAGTTATCTTCAGGTAAGTTTTATCCGATATTGCCATTGCCTGTATTCTAGTCACTCGATGGTTCTGATTCGAAGGCAGCATCCTGGGGGGAAGGCCAGGCTTGCTGTTCCCATAAACAGTTCCAGTCTCGGAAACCCACAGAGGGTCACTCGGAGTCAGCAGGGACTCGATGACAATGAAGCTTTTTGAGTTGGAATTTGAACTGTAAGGTTGTCAGCTCAACACTACCAGCTATGCCAAGGCAGAAGAGTACAGTTGAGAGGTAATTGAGGCAGAGTTCAGAGAGAGACATGAAGCAAAGGGTGGCTTTATTAAGGGAAAAGACCTTTGGGCAGAGCGGGTGGCGGGTGGTGGGGGGAGGCTGGTCTTGCAACCTAGAGTGTAGGTTAGGGGTGTTGTGCCTGGTACTGGGACTGCAGCAAATCATATATTTATATATTATTTATA
This sequence comes from Nesogale talazaci, assembly GCA_004026705.1. NCBI lineage: Eukaryota > Metazoa > Chordata > Mammalia > Afrosoricida > Tenrecidae > Nesogale > Nesogale talazaci. The sequence goes on from PVJH01006234.1 coordinate 89,221, forward strand.
TACACACATATATACATGTACACATATACACATATATACATACATATACATACACACATATGATTTAACTGAAGGCATGTGGGTTGTAAAGGGGAAGAGAAGATCCCAGTGCTGCGATTGCTAGGAAGCAGTGCTAGAGAGACCTGGAAGACTGTGTGTCCCGCCCAGGGGGTGGGGGTCATCTTGTGCCTGGGAAAAAATACCGGGGAGATATGTTCTGTGGGTGAGGTAAGTTCTGGGGCCGTGTTGAATGCAGGCACATTGAAGTTCAGGTGCTATGAAGCTTAGTGGACCATCCGTCTTCTTAAGAGGCTGGAACAAAGGGTGCCTGACCCTGGACTCGGCCCAAACAAAAACTATCTGCTCCCCCCAAAATTTACATCCCGGGAGACCTCATATAGGGATGCTATCAATGGGAACGTATCTGACCGGAAGGCTTGGGTTGGTTTTACTTTTTAAGTGGTGGTTGTGCTCTAGGGGACGTGTGAGGGGAGGCGTTACCTGAGGCAGTATTTCTGCTTCACCATTTTCTCTCATTCTTTGTGGCTCATGTAGAGCCATTAGAAGCAGATTAGTAACTATTTATTTTGGTGATAGGTGCTCTGGAAAGTGTAATAGAAAAGAGATTCAGAGGCCCTGGTCCTAGGAAATCGTTCTGGGCTGTGCTTTCCATCTCCAGTCTGAGGGAAGAAAAGCAACCTGCGGTGTTGGGCCACGCCATTCATACCATGCTCCTCTAACCCCCAGACCAGGTGTCCTTCCTTGCCTGTCAGTGATTATTCAGAGCCGTGTAAAGAGAGTCCAGGGTGATGGTTTTAAATCTTGTATTGCCTTTCCTCCTGTATCCCATCCTATAAAGAATAGAGATTGGGGTCTGGGGAGGTTTTTAAATATATATCTTTAATTGTAATTGAATCCCTGCCTCAGGATGCACTGTCATTTTGGTCCATGCTATCTTGCTTCACTTACGATGCAATGTAAGCTGAAGAACCAGGACACACGTCAGAATACAGGTTGCATTTTGTATGGTGCATTCTGTACTGCATCGGGCAAAGAGTGTTTTCTCTACCTGAACCCTGTACCTCCCCATCTGCAATAATAGCCGCTATTTCAAATACTGTTCCCCAAACACTAATGTGTGAGTACCCCTTATAACAGTTATTTCAGTGTAATTGATCTGTCTGTTGTTCCCCGGTATTTTAAGATCTTAGTCTCTAGAGGTTTCTCACCCCCCATCGCCCCCAGCTTGACTGCCATGTATGCAGGCAGAACTTTCATTTTATTTAGGGTGATAGTGATGGATAGAATCTGTGACTTTACATATTTAAAACTAGGAGTGTTGTTCCATGATGATATTCAATATCTCCGTTTAGGCATTGCCTCTCGCCTTCACTACTGAAACTCCAATTAGTTCATATGTTGGGAATTTTCATTCTATCCTCTGCACATGATACCTTTCACATTTTTCTTGGTTTTCAAAGTAATTTCGTATATGTTGTTGCTGGATGTCACCCTGTCATTCCCACCCACAGGGACCTGATGCACTCCAGAAAGAATTCACTGCTGGTCCTGCACCATGGGCACCATTGCTCCTGTGTCTGCCTCCCTGGTCACAGCTGTGGCATCCATTTACCTCCTGGACAGCCTCCCTCTGTCTCCCTGCCTCTTGACTTTATCAACCTTGATGGTTTTCCCCAGGGACTGGTCTCCCAGTACCAGGTTCAATGTTTAGAAGATGAAGCTTCGCCATCCTTGCCTCTATGAGGCACGCTAACTGAATTTCTTCCAAATAGTCCATAATACTTTCAATACCTTTCCCGGGCAGCACAAATCAAAATGCATCAATTCTCTGTCATTCTTTATTTAATATCCAATTTTCACATGCATATGAAGCTAATGAAAATACCATGGCTTCGGTCCAAAGCACCTTAGTCCTCAAAGAAACATTATGGCTTTTCAATACTCTAAAGGGGCCTTTTGCTACATATTTATCTTATGCAGTTCTTCTTTTGATTTTTCTTGACTGCTGCTACCATGAACATTGACTATGGTTCCAGGAAAGATAAAATCATTGACAACTGCAATCTTTTCTGTACTGATCACAATGATATCTAGTGGTCCAGTTTAACAGATGTTGGTCTTTGTGTAGAGTTGCAATCCATACACAAAGTGTAATCCTTTGTGTCCCTCAGCAACTGCTTCAAGTCCTCCTCAATTCAGCTTGCAGGGTTGTGTCAGACTGAAGGACGTTAGTAAGCCTTCTTCCAAACCCGATGCTTCATTCTTCTCCATGTAAGTCAGCTTCTCTTATTACACAGATCAAGTACGTTTGGTGAGAGAATACAACCCTGTGACACACTTTTCCTGACTTCAAACACCGAGGTACTGTACCAGAAATAACTAATCAATATTCCACCACTTCAAAAGGTAGCATGTAAATAAGATCCAATTATGCTGCAGGAAGAAGTCCATGTTGGATTTAAAGCATTAGCCCCAAACAAGGATAGGATATCCATGGGAATGTTTCCAAAAGCGGTTGAAGCACAGGAAGCACACCCTTTTCTTAAGTCAGGAAATTTGGAAGATAGCTCCTTGGGCAACTATGTCAAGCCAGATTGACTAGAGAAACAAATCTAATAGCATTCATATATGTGTAAGAAAAAAACTTTACATCAAGAATTAATTGTATATCAAGAAAACATCCCAGCCCAGTCCAGATCAGCTCTATAAGTCCAATACAAATCCATACAACCCTCTTGAGACACAAGCAGCCACATGTAATGGTGCAGAATGAAATCATATCACCAACGGGTAGGTGCAAAGCTCTGTGGATCCAATGGCAGTGATTGCATCACGAGACTCTGGCAGGTACCTTCAGGAAAGTGATGAGAGAGAGAGAGAGAGAGAGAGAGAGAGAGAGAGGCTTCCAGAGCCTCCTTTTGAAAAGATCATGCCCACAGAGTGGTACAATCAAGCTGTGTTTGACCTGATTGACAGGCAAGATGCCACCCCATATAGTTTTATATACCAAGTTGATATGAAAATGTGTTACTGCCACAGCAAATCTACATCTTGATTCATTACAAAGAAAGAAGGCACAACAGAGTGCTCAAACTAGAGCATGATATACTATCCCTGTGAAATTTTACTGAATATCATCTACCAACCATTATAGGAGTGCACTGACAAACAGCTGCCAGAGGTTCAGGTAAGATTCAGAAGGGGCCATAGGAATAAGGGAACTCACTGCTGAAGTCAGATGATTCTCAGCTGAAAAGAAAACACCAGAAAGGCAGTCGCCCAGGATTGGCTGTCCATATTAAGGGACGTGACCTGTGGATCACAAAGGATGTGAAGAGCCTCAGGAAGAATGGGAGTGTCAGAGCACTTCCTTGTGCAACTGTGGAACTTGACTATGGATCAAAAGGCAACTGTGTGAACTGAACAGAGAATAGATGGAGATACAGATATATTCTGCTCATAAAGACTTTCTTTGAATGTGTTTAATCTGCTATTTAAAATACCTACTGTTCTTATTTCAACAATTATGGTTTCCACTTTAAAATGCCTATTTTTCAAATTTACCAGTGATTTCTTAAGGTTTCATGTTATGTACTCATCTTGTAATTACTTTCATGAAATCATTTTCAATTCATGATGACCCCATATGTGTTAAGATAGAACTGTGTCTATGAGTTTTCAGTGGCTGGGTTTTGGAAATATAGCTTGAGACCCTTTCCTCAAAAGCACCTCTGAATAAAAAGGCAAAGTGCACTCACCATTTTTAGCACCCTTATTCTGTCTGTATCTCTTTTTCTTTCTCTCCTCTTAAGTACAGCATACATATCATATGTCACTTCTCTATGATGTGGTTGCACTGCCAAGCATGAACTGATGGTGGTGTTGGTGTGTGTTAGAGAAGGTTGACTAGAGAAACAAATCCAGGGACACTCATGTCAGTAAAAGAAAGTTTTATATCAAAGTATAATTACATATTAAGAAAATGACCCCTCCCAGTCCAGATCAAGTCCATAAGTATGATAGTGGCTCATATGTCCAATACCAGTCCATAAATTCCTCTTCTGACTCACATAAGCACATGCAATGATGCTGAATGCAGGAAGATTACAGGCCAGTGAGTGAAAAGTATTGTGGATCCAGTGGCAGTGGACGCAACTCAGTGCTGGCGTGCACCTCCATGTGGTTCCTCTTGCTCCAGGCCTTGTTCCATGTGGCTTGTCAACAAGAATGTTGAAGCAAAAAGGGTGTGAGTTTCACCGTCCAGGAGAAAAAGGGGGAAGTTCCAAGAATCCTCATGAGAAGGCCATATCCACAAGGAAGTAGCTTCAGTCTGTGACCTGATGACAGGCTAAACTCCACCCCTTCACTTTTAATACTGTCAACTTGACAGGAGATTATGTAACTACCAGAGGGTGTTAGCTGCTTCAGAGTCAGTGCAAACTCATAGCACCTCTATGTACAACAAAACTAAACACTGTTCCATTCTGCATTAGTCTCACAATCATGGCTGTGTGAGCCCCCCTTTGGTCATGGTGTCAATACTATGTCAATGAATATATATGTATTCGTTTTTACCCTGACATTTAGCTTTCTTGTATTTGAGCAATAAGCTAAGGGGAATTATTTTACCTAGTTTAGATGAATAACAGCGTTTAGAGACATTCATATAATTTCCTTAATATTCAAAATCAATTTTCATTTTTTTAATTTTATACTTCAGTTTCTGCTTATGTTTCTAGAAAACAATTCTCCATGTAATTATAGATAATGATCATGGTCTCTTGAGTTTGCGTATTATATCCATTCTTTCCATGTTAATAATGTTCTCTTATGTTAGCTTAGTTTAAGCTTTATTAAAGAATTTTGTAGAGTTTTCAAAACATGGTTAACTACTTAGAGAGCTCTCAAAATGAAGTGTGCAGTGGGAAAAGCATATCTGTATAAAGAAATAATTGGAAATACCACACAATGTAAAGCAAGGAATGCAATTACAGACATGCACCACCTAATATCTATCCAGGCAGCACTCAAGCACACATACACACCCGGTCCCATAAGGGTATCCTAGCATTCAGAAATATCAGTAGAAGAATGAGATGTGGTGCACATAACCAGATGTACAAGAAGCAATAGCTTCTCAAGCACGTGTACCTTTTGTCTCTTCTCCATGGAGCGATTGTCCGGCGAAGCATGTAGTAGTGATAGTGATGATGATGTTAGGTGCCTTTGGGCCAGTTCAGATTCCTAGCAGTTGTACCTAGATGTACATGGTTTCTATGAACAACAAAACCAAATGCACTTTGTTCCTGTACTACTCTCACCGTCATTGCTATGTTTGAGTCCTTCACTGTGTCAATACAGCTTTCTTGTTGAGGGTCAGCCTCTTTTTGCTAGCACTCTGCTTTATCTGAAGAGCCTTGGTGTTGTCATGGGTTACATGCTGGGCTGCTAACTTCCACTTCAGCATTTCCAAACCCAGCCGACTCTCTGCAGGAGATAAGGAAGGTTTTCTGCTTATGTGAATAGTTAGTCTTCAAAACTCACAAGGGTGCTTCTACTCTGTCCTATCAAGTCACTGTTGGTTGTAATTGACTGCATGGGAGTCAATTTTACTTTAGGAAGAATTACACGTTTTTCTTCAGAGATTGGTAATACTTGATAAGCATACTCAAGTGTGTCAAATGAAGTCTTGAAATTCTGATATCTAAGGACTTTATTGGTGTACCTCTCAAGAAATATTTATTCTTTCTTCTGACAGAACTTGGTATATTTAATATTCTTTTCCAGTATCATAATTCAGAAGGCATAAATCCTCCTTCAATCTTCTTTATTCACTTTCCATTTTCCTCCTGCATATAAAGTGTGTGGTTACATGCTCTCCTGTCAACTTGCGAAGGGGTGGAGTGTAGCCTGTCAATCAGGTCATAGTCAATGAGACCTCTGTGTGGGCATGACCTTCCCTGAGGATTCTGGGGATTCCTGTCTTCCTCCCTGGAGGCAGATACACACTCTCTACTATACATTCCTTTTGATAAGCTACATTGTTGGTGTCAGAGCCCTGGAGATAGAGGAGTTAGGTAGAGACTCATGCCAGTGATGAAATGCTTCCACCATCACTGGATCCACAAGGCATTTCACCCACTGGCCTGTGATCTTCCTGCATTTGGCATCACTTCATGTGTTGTGTGAGTCTGAAGAGGAATTTGTAGACTGGTATCAGACATATGAATCAATAACAGACTTATAGACTTGATCTGGATTGGACTGGGATATTTCTCAATATACAGTTACTCTTTTATATAAAGCTCTTTCTTATACATACATTAGTTTCCCTAAGTTTGTTCTAGTCTAACCAAACTAACACCAGATGATTGAAAATCCTTGGGTCAACACGACTTAGTCTTCAGAATGAAATTTTTTTTGGTAACACTTTGAAAAGATATTTGAAGCAGATCTGCCCCTACAGTGTGCTATTTGATTTCCTGACTGCTGCTTCCAAGAGCATTGGTTCTGGACCCAAACAAAATAACATCTACAATTTCAATCTCTTCTTTATTTATTGAGATGTTGCCTATTGGCCCAGTACATATTCAGTCTAGAAAACATCTCTGAATAGTAATAATAAATACCTATGTTACTGGTTTATGCATTTGAATTTTCTCTAAGTGCAAGTAAACCGTTTACCACACACAGTAGGCAGCGAATTATAGCATCGTCTCTCTTTTTCTTTTAAAAATATTCTTGCAAAGTGCCTCCTGGCTTCCAAAGGCAACAAACCAATGGTAGTGATAGAAACAAGAAGAGGTAAAAGAAAAATAGCAATCTAGAAGTGAAACAGTAGGTTATTAAACAACAGGAAGGTGGTAAAACAGGGAATGCCAATGCTCATCATTCAGGCATGTTACCACAAAGTCCAAATCATAGACTGTATTATTTCATAGAAATTACCACAGATATTAAGTGATATATGTGTGTGCTTTAAAAATGGAATCTGTGAACTAGGTCACTGAAAAGCTATATTTATATAATAGCTCTTTTGGTCTTTATCACTTTGGCAACAGTATTTTAAAAGCAAAGGAACTGAAACTTTTGCCTCTGAGCTAAAGAAGATAAAATAAGAATGATACAAAAAGCTAATGATCTACATATACTTAAATTTAAAAATATATGCGATGATAAATTAAATATCTGTTTACTTCATGCAGCAACCGGATAAAAAATGCAACTGCATTATGTGAAGCCATAAACAGTACTTAATTAAATAATGACTCAGTGTCTGAAGAACAAAGAGATCTATATAATAATTGTGTTTTTTCCTTCTTGATGAAAATGCAAATTAAATCATTAATAGTTTATAAATGAGCCTAGCTAAAAGACAGCTACTGCATACCCCGCTCAATATTAAATAGCAGCATTAAGTGCTCCATTAAATTCATTGATGCAAATTCTAAAATCACTTTCTATTTATGAAATATAATTTTTAGATATATGTCTTAATTTTCTTCATAAAATCTTTGGTGAAGCAATTGTTATTTTTTCTAAAATGCGAAGTATGTGGGGACATTATTTTCTTTCTTTCTTCCTTTCTTTCTTTCTTTCTTTCTTTCTTTCTTTCTTTCTTTCTTTCTTTCGTCCACTCTTTTCCTGGTTGCTCCTCTGGCTCTTTCTCTCACTTTGTAGCACAAGCACATATATTTATACAGAAAGAGAGAACAAAAGGCACTAATAATATCAACTTGTACACTTTCATAAGTGTTTCAGAGCTAAAATTTGATAAATGTTCTTATGACTAAGGTTATGGACCACATTCAGATTAAGAGCTTGGTATGATTAATCCCTGTAAAATATTTATAGAATAATTGCAACTGATCCTTTTACTCAACAGCCTTATAAAATATGGAAAAAAATGAAAAGAAATGGACAAAAGCAAATATGTGGTGCAATGCAACCTCAGAGATCAGTGCAGCTTGAAAATAGGTAGTTCCTCCAGAATGGATTTTGTTTTAAAATCTAGAATATGTTTTCTATGTTACTTAGAATACTTCATAGCATTCATTTGTAGCTCTCTTCCCAAGGAATACAAAGGAATTTTAATTCTAGCAAAGAAAAACATTATCATTATGAAAGCCTATCCTTCAGATCAAATGCCTACTAAGCCCACTGTCCAGTGAGTGCCCTTTGGACTACTCTAGGGTGTGAGGGTCTGGCTGCCCTTCAATTCCCATATTACGTGAATTATCTGTCAAACAAGTTATTTGAAAAATGCAGTACACCATCAATTATAGGGTAAAGCAATGTATGGAAATGAATGATGTCAGGCATGCTTTAAAATTCAAATTGAGTGGTAAAGATACATTCGAAGGTAGCAAATATATTGTTAAATGAACATAAATGTTTCATGGGAAAATAACATTTATAGTTTTCATCTTTTTCTTCCATTTATTTGAATTACATTATGTCATGGAATGAGATGGTAAGCTGTTAGTAGATATGAAGATTGAACACTGGCTCCTAAATTCATGCACAGCAGAAGTTTGTGATATAAATAATGTTATATAAATAATGTATTCTGTAAATAGAGACTACGGTTTTAACTAGTTGCTTACTCAATATTTGTTCTTCCCTACCTCCTAGTAACAAAGTACTGATAGTGTTGGATATACAAGCGAACGCCTTCAATACTCACAAACACATGTGTACTCCCATTATATGTGGTCTAGTCCTGATAGATGAGATAGATATCAGGGGAAGTACAGGGTGCTGCTAGATCCCTAAACATTTTCTGGCTAAATCAAAATGACCGTTTGACCTTCAGCTTTCTCCTTTTTCCTGGCTGAAGTATGGTTATGATATGGGAACACCAACAGCCTTCTTGTGTCCATTAAGTGAGATGAGCATGCTAAGGGTGGCTGAGCAAAGAGATGAGAACACTGAGCACCTAAGAGTCTCAAAGAACTAATAGAGTTTCCCTGGATTGCTAACTATGGATTTTCCATTATTCGAAGAAATATAAATACATTCTTGTTCAAGCCTTAATTGCTTATTTGGGTTTTCTGTTATGCCCGACTGATTTAAATATACACTATCGCCATACACTTTGCCTTTTCCCATTACAGGTGATTCAATCAAAGCACCTTCAGCCTAAATGATGCTGTGATAGACAGGCTTTGTGTCAACTCAGCTGGGCCAGATTCTCAGGGATGCTATACTTTAAGACCTAGGAATTTCCCAAGAAAGGAGTCTTGATGGCATGCATGGTTAGGCTGCTAACTTTAGGGTCAGCAATTCAAAACCACAGCAGAAACATGACGCTTTCTGCTCCCATAAAGAGTTACATCTTTGGAAATCCATAGGAGTATATTGAATCTCTCCAATAAGTTATCCCATGAGTTGGAATTGACTCAGTGACAGTAAGTAGAGTAGAATTTTCCCAAATGTTACCTAACACAATATCATCAATTTCATAAGGTGACTTTCTAGCTAATCAGTTGTAAAAAGATTAGAGTGAGAAACAGCACCTTCACTCCAGTCATAGTCCTGAGGCAATTAAAAGACATCTTTCAGGGATGTGGCCTGCTTCCAATAAAAGAGGACAATATGGAAAAAATTACTTGTTTTGTTGGCTCTGGATCCTACTTCATTGACTTCAGATTCTTTAGACATGAGCAAACTACCTAGGATATTGGTGGTTGATCTTAGGATGTTACAGCTGCCATCTGACCTGCCAAAATGAATTGATCCACTTCTAGCCACAAGTCTGTGATCTTATAAAATTTTCATTCATCAATCTCTGCAATTATTTGAGCCAGGAGAAACCTCCAGCTTAATACCCAACCTAGAGCTGGAGCTGCCCTGGACTTGGATTTGTCCATATCTGGAATGTAATTTTCTTTTTGTTGTATATATGTGTGTATATATGTGTGTATATATATATATCATATATATTACATACACAAACACAGATGTTCCTGGTTTTGCTTCTCTGGTAAACCCTCTTTAAGAAAGATGTCAAAGATTAATACTCAGTAGCTTTCAAAGTAGAAGGAAGATTTCAGGTCTCCTGAGATATTCCCTACCCTTAAACATTTTGTCATGGTAACCCAACCAGAGTGCTTATGGAACTGGATGAATTTTCAGGAAGTTACCGTGTTTTAAAATTGCATTTTAAGATATGATTTTTACATTCTGAATGTGAGAAAACATACCAACATTTTCTTGAGTCCTGGTAATATAAGGGAAGAAAAATAAATCTTCAATTAGTATATACATTTTCTAATGAGTAAATGTATATATTCACATGTGAATAATGAATGGCATGCTTTCTCTTTTCTTAATGATTGAGATTTTATCATTTCTCATATTTTGAAAGCTATATTTTCAGTTCTGTCATGATACCTTATAACACCCTATGTTTAATAGACTATGGTAGTTAGATAATCTGGTGTCAATTTTGCACTTAATAGGATGAAGAGTGAAGGTGTCAAATATAGTCTGTCAATGGGATCATAGCCAATGAGGCTTCTGCATGGGCATGACTTTCTCCTTAGAATTCTGGAAAATTTGGTTTTTCCTCTTTGGAGGTGGGAAACACTCTCTCCTTACTCCCTTGGAGACACTCTACACCGCCTCATCCTACATCATCCTCACCATTGCCATGAGTCCATTGTTTCACCCACATTGTCAATCCGTTGTATTCAACAGCTTCCTGTTTTTCAATGTCCTTCCCCTTTACCCTTTATGAATCCCATTTTGAAGGACTTGTCTCTCCTGATAGCATTAAGTCAATAAAATGAAGTGCATGTCTAATAGAAGATACATTATAACACCTTTAATATCAAGAAGTCTATTCTGTAACTACCCCTCTGGCTGTCCTTATCATCGTAGGTACCATCTAGTCTGATTAGACTCATAGCCGCCCAATGTGACAGAGTAGAACTGCTTCATAGGCTGTAATCTTGATGAGAACCGGTGGTCAGGTCTTCCTCCCATGAGGCACTGGGTAGGTTTCAGCCACCAACCTTGCAGTGAGCAGTTTAGCACTTAGGGACGGAGATCACTGGGATGCCTTCATCCTATTTTTACCAATGAGTCATACGAGACCAATTGACATGCAATATTGTGTAAGGATACACAATTGTAGTCTTTCACTTGAGGTGACAAGTTGCTATTACCAAAGAAGATCATAAAGCAGAGCCCACCCACTCTGGTTACGGTAAGTTGCACATAACAGCTCCTAGGCACACTGGAGTCAGAGTCAGGATTTCTACTTTTCTTCTGGCCACCTGGTGGTGAAATGAATTGTTTACTCTAAGCAGGCTGGCAGGAAACTAATCCCCCCCAAAGAATAATGGTTTCAGAATGTTTCCAAATTGAAGAGTTGAAACCAAATTGTGCAGAAACAACATAGTTTCTGTTACACCAGACGAAAAGATAACCCCCTGGGACCAAAGGACCACGCAGAGTGGAAAACAGCAGGCAGATCCACAGAAAGCAGCAGCAATTGCAAGTTCCCACACGAGACTGCTCACAGAGAGAGCAATGAAGTACACAAAGGATCAGCCCCAGGCAAGTTGCTCTCTTAGAAGCTCCGCTGAAAAGTGACTGCTTTTTTGTACTTTAGCTTTGGTGAAGGCTGAGTGCAAAGAAATTTACCAGAGTAGAGGTTTTAAAAAGTGCTTAATCCTTAATGCAATAAGTTAACAATCTGGATCAAATCTGACATTTCTTTTTCATGGTTCAAATAAGACTTCAATCAAATATGCCTCAGCTGTTTGAAGGAAATCAATGCTATTTACAGTTATAGTAAAACTTCATGTGGACCTTGAATCTTTGCCCTCTTGTTGATTAGTTCTTTTCAGTAAATCCTTTAAGATGGTCTGTGTTCCTAGAAGTTTGAGACCACATAGATGATCATTTATTTTGGATAGAATAATAGGTTTCATTTTCATTTTTATTTATTTTTTTACTGAGTGGAACCAAGTCAAACTTAATGCATTTGATTGATTTTCTGTCACTCAGGTGTTAATACATTAGCCTTATTGTACAATGGTATTAAGATATCTGAAGTGCTTTTTACTGTTCTCTGTAAAGAGAACACTGCAAGAGCACTGCATTAATTCCGATGTCTAGGCTTGATTTTATACTTTCCTCATTTAATGAAGAGGATGCAGCAGAGAGTATAAGTGTAGAAGATCTCATGTGTTGTTCCCAGGAGAAGGAACTATTGAAAGATTGTTGCCCGTGTGCTATTTAGACTAAATGTTGTGTTAATTTTAAAAAGAACCACTTTAAAGCGAGGGATGGCATTCTTCAATTTAACTCATGGCATTTATTTTTGTGTGTCTTATAATCATGTGTCTTTCACATGATTGTAAAAGGAATGCAAGAGAAGAGCTTAAAGTTTTGTCCTTACAAATTACATTGGGAAAAAAAGTTTCCAAAATTATAGGAACCTGAAAGCATTTCTATACCTAGGATAGTTTTTGCATATTTTATATGAATTTTCATAAAGTGTAATCAAAATTGTATTGCACGCATTTTATATAACCATCATGGGAATGACTATCTTTACATGGAGTCTGATAGAGGGTCTAAAATGACAAGGTGTATAATTTTCGATAGAAATATCACAACATCTTGTGTGCAATATCAGATTACATGTAGGAATCCAAACTCTCTTATATAAAATGTAAAATTCACCCCTACAAGAAGGACATTTACATTTCAGCCTTGTATTTTTATAGTTCTTAGTAACCAGTTATCTTATTTAAACTGTTCATCTTTTAAATTTAATATATTACAGCTGTAATACACGTGTTTGCCTAGGCTACCTTGTCCCTGAAAAAAAAATTAAGAAGATGAATCTGAGCTATATATTCCCTGGCTCTTCACATCATCAACATGATTATTTATAAGGAAGCCATGAAAAAGTTTGCATTATATGAAAATGGGGAGGATGGGTTTCTTTTTTCTGTTTTCAGACTAGTCATTTGTCCGATCTTGGGTGATAGGGGGCAGGGGACGGGGCTGACCACAAACATAATCACAGTTAATGGTTATGGATGCTCTCATAATTGCGAAAAGTCCAGTTGGGGATTATTCTGTGGAGCAGGAGACGCAGCAGAAACAACTGGATGAAGCAGGACTGTGTGGCTAGAAGGTCCACCATTGGGCAGTTTCCCCCTGCTCCTAGGCATAGCTGGTCTCTCTTGTGAAACTGCCCGCCGGACTCCCCATCCACACAATAAAATAATGAGCAGTGGCTCAGGCCTCTGGCCCTGGCACGTTACCCAGACTTCGGAGCTTCAGGGAAGGGCTCTGGGACTCGAGCCAGTTCCACTGAGCATTTCCTCTCAACACCCTCGCCACGCCTGTCTTTCTTCTCCTTCCTCCTTTCCCACCTATGGCAACTTTGAACCTAAAGACTTCAGGGCACATAAGGAAGAGGAATCAGGACAGACATGCCTTGGCTCAATGCTTCCTGAAAGTCACTGGAGATCTTGAATTCCTAAAACAGATAAACAATAGATTTTTGCTATTGTTGATAAGTGTGAAATGCTGGGTCATGAGATAATCCATTGGAAAGTAATAGGTGAATTATGTTAATGTACATTTCAGATACACATGTGTTGCTTCTTCATGTTTACATACCCACACATTATTTTCATAATTCTGTTTCTGTCTGCATGATATTTTCTCAGAGTGATATGTCATGGCATAAGGAGATGCAGCTACCCCAAGCTTGTGCAGAATTAGCTCTTGTGGAAATGGCATGGGGAATACATCTAGCTCTGGAAGCTATATAAAGGAAGAGAATTCAACTCCATATCTGGTAAGGATGATGTTTATGAGGCAGAAGCCAGACTTGCCTCTATGTTCTAGCTTCCTTTACTTTAGTCTGTCAGCAGCCATCTCTAACGCTACAGCTCTGCTGAGATTGGCCACTCATTGCAATGGCCACCACACAAAACTGACTGACAGCACACTGCTGCGGGTTTATTAGGGAGCTGAGGAGGTATCACAAATCAACATGCAGAAACATGAAGGAGACAGTCCTGTCTCCTCTCTGGCCTACCAGCAGCAAATTTTCTTTCTGGTCATCAGCCACAGAATCCCTGCGCTTCTCGCTAATTCCATGGGTTGGAAAGCCTACCACTCTCTCTGGTCTTTTTGCAGTTCCATTGTTCTGTCTCATGTTCTCGGTGCTTTGGTTTCTGCTGTCTCCACTACATCAGGCAAGCATTTTGCACACACTTAGTTTATATTGCTTTTTTCCATGATGATTGTGACATTTCACTTCCTACTTTCGAGATGGCTCACTCTTATACCCAATGGAATGGCAGAATGGACCACTCCCTGAGTTAGAATTCTCTATCACATATGTACAAAGATGATGAATAAAAGAGTGGTAGCAAGTAATTTCACTTCACCACAGATATGACTCATCATCCTAGAAGTCATTGTAAAGAATTTGACATTGTTTGTGCCTTTCTTTTTTT
>PVJH01006235.1:0-30164 GCA_004026705.1 Nesogale talazaci
TGGTGCCAGCTCCCAGCTGCGGGGAAGTTATAAAGTATAAAAAAGGGACCCACGTTTTAAAAGTAACAATTTACAGTATATTCTGTACAAAAGCAGTCTTGAAAAAGGAGTCCGGCCGTTGGATCAGAAGAAATCCATGGCCTTGGGTCTTCTCTGTGGAGGGCTGGCCAGCAGGGTCTTGGGGGCGAGAGGAGGAACGGAGGGTGCGCTGGTGGGGGTCTTCAGCACCCCATGGAGGGGCTTCTGCTCGGGATTGAAGGCCACTCGGGAGGGACCCGTAGGACTCACCAAGATACTCTTGTCCGTCTTCTTGAATTCTGCCGCAGACGGGAAAAGGCCTGTTAGTTAGCGGGGGCCGTCTGCCCGTCCAGCCTGCCTCACGGGTCTCCTGGAGCCAGGTCTCACCAGCCCGTGCCCGGCCCGTCACCACCCCCCTCATTCCTGAGCATCCTGGGAAGCAGAGGAGGGGAGGTGATGTCACGGGGACTAGTTATGCCCCAAGGAATCTGCCTCAAGGGGTAGGTGGGCAGCTGTCTCCGCACCCCTAACAGAGGGCAAGGGAGCTAACAGGGCGCCCTGTCCTGAAAGCCCAGACTCTGAGGGAAAGAGACTCATTAGCAACCCCAACACCAAGGGCGGCAGGAGACATCTTCTGCATTTGCTGGGCTTCAGTGCCCAGGCCGTGGGCGTGGAGTGAGCACCTGAGACCCACGAGTCTGTGTTTCTGCATGCATGCGCACTGTCGCCATGTGTGCACACACTGGTTCAGGGCCTCTCCAAGCAGCCAGCTCATCACATGTGGGGGGACTTGAACAGGTCGGTGGAAGCCTCCCACTACCTTCTGCGCATGCGCCATGTCAGACACGTGCAGGGGTGACAGTAACGCTTCAGGGAGGCACGGGTCACACAGCGTGTGAAAAGCCAGCTGTCTTCTTACGGACTGGGAAGGACTGTCACTAGCTTTTAACCCTGCTTCCCACCACCCTCTTGAGGGCCCCCACCCACTTTATTCCCTCCTCTCCCTGAACAAAGAGGCAGCCACAGGGGTCAGGCCTTCCTGAGAGATGACCGCAATCATCTTGGGAAGATGGCTCTTCCATCATCGTTTCCCAGTGTCCCTCCAGAGCCTCTTCTCATCCACCTGTCCCCCAGGAGCTCCCTTCTGACTCAGGAACCTGCAGGGGCTGGGCGCTCCCAGGTCAGAAGTGGTGGTGTCTGTTGGCAAGGGGCCGCCAAGTTGTCCTTGCCTGTTCTCAGAGAAGAGCTGTGCCCTGATGAAGAACACCGCACTCACCTGCAGTCATGTTTCTGTTCAGTCCGAAGGTGACCTTCTTGGCGCTGGATGGGGTTTTGCTTAACTGCAGAAGACAAGTGACAGGAGGGGTGTGAGGGATGAAGGGATGGGCTGGCATGGCTCTGCGGTGGCCCTGAGAACCCAGGGGAGCCCACAAATGAGCCCTGTGTTCAGAGCTGCTCACCAACCACTCATACAGCATAGGTGTTACAGGGCCTGCCGGGAGCAGTGGAGCCAAGGCTGGTGTGGCAGTCAGGTGCTTATGTTAATTTTATGATTGAAATGTAGGGGTGGAGTCTAGCCTATTAATCTGGAGATAGCCATTGAGTAGCCAATGAGGCCTCTATGTGAGCATGGCTTTCTCCTGAGACTTCTGGGAAGTCTTGCGGTATTTCCCTCGTGAAGATGAGAAACTATCTCCCCCGTTGTTGGGAGTTAGTCTCGGAGACAATTAATCACGGACAATGGCAGCATCCGAGAAGCTGGAGGAGCCGGCACAGAGACCACACGGCTTTGCCCTGATGGAGCCAGACCTCTGAAGCTGGGGTGGCACATGGAGACCTCTGCCAGCAATGAGTTTCTTCTGCTGTTGATGGACCCTGAGTCCTAGAAGCAAGGAGCCATGTGGAGACCCCTGCCAGTACCGGGATTCTGCACCCACTGACCTGTGACTTTGTGAGTCGGAAGGAGACTTTATAGACTGATTTCAGGCATATGGGTTAATATCGGACTTATGACTTTGAATTGGACTGGGCTCAATGTCCTGTTTCTCTTGTATATAAACCTTTTCCTTATATCTATATGCATGTCTATGGAATTTGTTCCTCTAGTCTACCCACACTAACACAGCTGGGCAGCGAGTCCTGGGCCCTTGCTGAGGTCCTGCCTCCACAGGTTCCCCTTCTCCATGTCTGCCATAGCCCTCCGAGCTGGGCACTTACAGCGATGCCTGAGCACCCTGCACACTCAGCCCCCGGGTCAGGGAGCCCAGCACACTCACCATGCCCGAAGCCCTCTGAGAACGGGAAGGACACATTTTTAAAGAAGGTCCTCCTATTTCGTGCCACAGTTCTGTCTTGTCCTGAAGACCCTTGCCCCTACCCCCACCCCCATTTCGTGTGCAATGATCCCTGAGGCATTCGGACATTGAGTTGTCCAAATGAGCCAAATTCTTTCCTATCAGAGCAGCCCCCAGTGAGGGCGCAGCCTGAGCTCCCGTGAGGCCTCTAGTTCTCCATTGATTGTTTGGCTCTGGCACTGGGACAGGAAGTTGGCCTCTGTAAGGTCAGCGAGCACGTGTTCCTGAAAGGCTCCTGTGTAACCACTGACAGGCCTGTTGGCCTCCAGTCCCCTGCTGTTCAAGCTTTCTTCTGACCATTTCCCGATGGTCTTGGGCCCCACCCCGCGATGGAGGCTGCTCATGGAGAACCTGGGGCCCCACAGACACTGTCAGCCTGCACCTCAGTCTGCACTCCCCAGCTCCTTCCATTGCTCTGCTGCCCACCAGGGCTCCTTAAGTCTTCCCTCTTCTGTTTTTTTTCCCAGGAGACTGAATCTGCTCCCACAGACGGGAACACTGGACCCAGGAATCTATCCCACTCCCCCCCACCCCCCATCAACCTTAACCCCACTGCATGGCTGAGGACGGGGCTCGGAGACCACCTGGGCTTCCAACGACAGCAGTGTCCTGGCCCAGGGGCTCCTTCCTGGGCAGGGCTCAGAGTTCACGGAGTCTGCCAAGAGGGCAGTGGGACAGGTAGCACCAATGAAAACCAGGCCAAGAAGTAGGGTCTGCCTGCTCAGACCCATGCCTGGCATTCCTTGGGAGGGTAGCAAGGGTATGCTGCAGGTGTCATGGACATTTTGCAAATAGCACGGAGCCTCAGACGTACCTGGACAGTGGGGCTCAGAAAGGAGAGGGAAGCCGTGCTCTTTGCTTTCCTGAAGAACACAGGCTTGGGCAGAGAGGGAGTGTCAAACTTCACGAAGTCATTCTCCGCCCTCAGCTTCTTCTTCTTCAGTGGGCTGAACGCACCACCGTTTCCCTATGGAGCAAGGGGTGAGAGTGTGAAGTCACTTGGCAGAACCACCACCACTGTCACAGGGCGAAAACAAGGGGTCAGGAGGCCAGATATGGCCATGGGTGAGGCGGGGGGTGGGGTGGGCAGGCAGTATCTGCCCTGAGCACGAGACAAGAGGCCACTACCAGCTAAGACAACCCCACCTTATACTGCTTCTTCCCAAGACCTCTTGGCCTGGCAAGACACAGCCCATCACAATGACAGGCTTCCTGTTTTCCCCAAATACCAGCCCACCTTTATTATCTGTGCCTTCACACATGCCCTTCCTGTTTGGGTTGCTTTTGCCTTTTAAAGGGCATCTCTAAAACCACCTTGCCTCTGTTCAAAGATGTAGACCACAGCAAGCCCACTGCCACCTGGTCAGTTCTGACTCATGGATGGAGCTCAGCTCCACATGTCCCAGAGAAGAACTAGCCCACAGGGTCTTGAGGGCAGACAGCCCAGCCATGCCTGCCTGCTAGGCCAGAGCTGGAGGCCCACTGCAGGCACTCACTGGGCCTCTGGCAATGGAGAACCAGCCCAGCTCAGTGCTGGGGATTTTGGCCCGTCTTCAGAGTCCCTGGTTTGGAGGCATCTGCTGTCCTGCCTCAGCAGGCCCCCGGATGCTGTCCTCTTTGCCTTCCAGGATGCCTCAGCTATAGCTCCCTGGTCTGAGAAAGATGCCCCACAGAGGGCATTACTCCCCCCATCCCCATCTTCCCTGTGCAGAGAACCAATGACCTGGCAGTGGGTGTGGGGCAGAGGCAAGGGCTACAGTGTCAAGCTTTAGGGGCATCTGCTTTTAGTTCGTAAATCTTTTACAAATAAAGTCCTGGGGCTGAACCCCAGTGGCCTAGTGGTAGCACAGGGTTGACAGTTGAAATCCAGCAGTAGGTGTCCAGGAGCAAGGCTGGGCTTCCTACTCCCATCAGGGCAGTGATGCCCCACGATAAATAAATAAATGAATAAATAAATACCCTTAAGTAGTAGAGGCTTGTAAGTGACACACCCAAACACTCAGGCGGGTTTTGTGTATGCACATGCACACAGATTCAAACACAGGACCTGTGGGATTATGGTGAGCCAATGGCATAGTGCGCGGACCCCATGACTGGTCATGAGAAGCGGTGTGAGGAGGGAGGACCCCACCCGGATCGCATACCCCACCTAGGTAAGGGTGCATGGGAAGGCACACCAGCCCTGGCTCCCAAGATAGTTGCAGAAAGGAATGGGGCGGGGGGGGGGGGGGTAAGTAACACCTTGGGCCGTTCACCCCAAAGTGGCGGCTCCATCCCCTAGCTGCTCTGCAGGAGAGGGAGGGGTGTTTGGCTGTGGTAGAGACATGCTGCCTCGGGCACCCCGGGGGGCAGCCTATCCCACAGGGTCGCTGAGACAGCCCCACTACACGCTCCGAGCTTGGTTCTGGAGAATGAGCAGGTGGTGAGCTTGGCCCCATGCACACCTGGGACCAGAGAGCCAACTGACAGGTGTGCTCTCACGAACAAGAGAAGCTGGACAGGGGCATTCGGGGTTTTCTCTTGGGCAACAACGGCTAACAGGGAAGTGTGAGCTCAGTATGTGGCGGGGATGCAGTCTGCCGGCTGATCCACGCCCACCTGGGCCTGAGGAATACCATCTCCAGGTGGGCGCCAGCCCTGGCATCCCTTCAACGACAGGGCCCAGGCCGCTGGGACCACTCTCCTGTTTCCCACCCCTGGGGACGCTTACAGGGTGACGACCTGCAGGTCATGACTAGGCCCAACGGATGGGTCCCCCCCCACCCCAACACTCGGGGCCACAGGGAGGAAGCCCCTCTCTCTCCTGCAGAGCAGTCTTTCTCCAGGCTGACCTGGTGGTTAGTGGCCCAACGTCCCCTTACCAGCGTGCACGTCTGCTTGGCTTCAGGCTCCAGCCCGCCATTGTGTTCCACCAGGTGCAGCCTCTCTCTCACCTTCCTCCTCTTCTTCAGGAGGACCGCCTTTGGGCTGGACATAGGGTACAGGGCACACAGGCTGGGGCTGCTGGGTAGCCCCTTCTTCTTCTTCAGTCGCCCTGCCTGGCCCTCTCCCGGGCCACTCTCAGGGCTCCCTTTCTTGGCGGGAGGCCAGGCCAGCACAGACAGGGTGCTGCCATTGACTGAGAGTTTACGCTTCCTCTTCAGAACCTGAGTGGCACTGGTGGGGGGGCTGTGGCCGGCAGGTGCCGGGGCAGAGTCATGGTTGCAGCTGCTCGGTGCCTTGTTCTCTGGAGGTGGCCCTGCGAACCTCGAGACCCCTTCCTGGGCCCGTAGGCCCTTCTTCCTGGGCCGTTTCCTTTTGTTGCAGGTGGGGAGGCCCGGGGGATACTGCGGGGACCCCTGCTCTGTGGAGCTGGAGGTAGTTTCTGGGCCTGTCTTCACCACACCTGAAACCTTCTCTTCTTTCCTCTGACTTTCCTCTGGCCCTTGGCTCCCTCTCTCTCCAGGGAAGGCGGCACCAGGCCCTGGGTTTAAGCTTCCAGGCTGGGGAGGGTTCTTCTTTTTCTTCTTCCTTTTCCTCTTTGGAGCGCTGCCTTCGTTCTCTTCCTCCTCCTCCTCCTCCATCTGCATGCATGTGCTCCCTGTAAGACACAAAGCCATTCAGCTGCTGCCCACAGGACGACAGGTGTGGCCGTCAATTAATCAGGTGTCAGTTTGAGGATTAAAAGCGTAGGGGTGGAGTCTAGCCTGTCAATCTGGAGCTAGCCAATGGGACCTCTGTGTGGGTGTGGCTTTCTCCTGAGAATTCTGGGAAATGTGAGAGACTTGACTGACAAGGCTGGCTCCCCGTGAGCCATCCCTGAGAAGCCACATAGACCTAACCCTGTTGCAGCCAGACACCTGGACCACGTGGAGACTCCTGCCAGCACAGAGATGCTTACACCACCACTGGGTCCAAAGACTTTCTACCCACTGGCTTGTGGTCGTTCTGCATTTGGCTTCATTGCATGTGCTTTGTGAGTCTGAAGAGGACTTTATAGATTGGTATCAGACACATGGGCTAATATTGGACTTATGACCTCGGACTGGACTGTTGTTCCTCAATGTTCAGTTTCTCTTGTATATAAGCCTCTCCCTTATATACCTGTGCGTGCTTATGAATTTTGTTTCTCTCGTCTACCCGGACCAACACAACAGGAAAGGAAATGGCGGCTAGGTCTGGCTGACGATGGAGAGAGTTTTCTGGCTTTTTACCGACTGGAGAAGTTGTGTCGTCCTGGACGGTGTACCAGAACTGTACGGTTCTCTTGTCTGAGTCGCTCTCTCCCTGCACCACTGTGCTAACAGCCTGGCAGTATGGTGATGCAATCACGGCTCTAAGCGTAGAATCTGCCCAGCAGTCTCTATCGCCTTCAGTGCTTGCTGGCCCTGGCAATGTCATTGAGAGTAAGCAGATGCTTTGAGGCTGAAGAGGGGGCTGCAGAACACGGGATATTTGAAGAACACCTTTCTTTTCCAGCCAGTAAAGACTGTGTGTGTGCCCCATCAATCTATGAGGGCACTGGCTCATGAGAGCCTCCTGCCACACCCCTGCTCTTCATCCCTCTGTGGGTTAGCTTCAGTTTCAACACTTACCTTGCTCATTGTCCAAGTGGGTTTTCTCTGCAGGCTTAAGTCCCTTTTTCTTATTCCTTCCGTGACTGGTGGGATGGCCATCTTCAGCAGCAGCAGGAGCAGCAGCCGCGGTTAAAGCTGGCTCGGGGACCTTGCCTGTTAGGACGGCAGACATGCCCTCAGCTCCCCAGCCCTCCAGGACTCTGCCTGCCCACTGCACCAGGCAGATCTGGAAGCCCGATTTCTGTCCCAGACCTGCTGTTGCCCACAGGTGACAAAGGAGTTACAGACACATCTCCCGGTTAAGTCAAGGCTCATTTGGAGGGTGTGTGGCACTGGGTCATTTTCTTGGTTCAATACAACAATGGACTAGGTGGCAGACAGTGGCTTCCCTGTGATTTGGGTGGAACAGCAAAATGCGATCTCCTTTAAGGCCTTTCTCTTAAGCTTATCTTGTTAAAACACATCCCCCACCAACAAGAGGAGAGTGCACTTGTCCCACCCAGCACCCGCAGGAAGAGCTGGGCTTGCCCTGACTGGGACTCTCTGGAGGCTGAATGGGTGGCGAGGGGAAGCGCCTGGGCTTGAAGTACTTCGGGAGCTTGTGCCTACAAGCTCAGATGGCACTTTTCATGTGTGCAAAGGCCAACACCAATGCTTCTAGATCGGTTTGAATCATCACTTGTGCGCGCGCGTGCATCACTGACCCTGGTGGGAGCAGAAAGGCCAGCCTTGCTCCTGGAGAGCTGTGGGATTTGAACCGCCAACCCTGTGGGTCGCAGTCCCGCACTCAACCACTATGCCACCGGGGCTCAGCCCTGAACCACCACTTTTAATACTACTTCTTTCTCAACAGCTGGCAGAAACACCCTGAGACCGACTTCCAAGGAGCCCATTCTGACTCCAAGAAGGCGTCTCTGGGGTTCCCCAGAGCACAGCTCTTCACAGGAGAAGTGAGCCCGCCTCAGCTTTCTCTTGTGGAGTGACCGGGAGGCTGGAACCGGTGGGCATGCAGTTAGCAATTCCCTGTCCTTTCTTACCTTCAGAAAGATCTTGGAATCTGAAAAACACAAAAGGAAAAACAAATAAAAGGTAAGAAACATGGAAGGCTGAGCTCCTATGGAACTTAGGGATAATCAATGATGAAGGTTACACCACATGACACTAAAGAGAAAAAGGTGTGTGTCTGGGGGGGGAACAGGAGCTGAGAGCACTGCTGAGACTATAACCCCACTAGATGGGCTCGACCTACAAAACTGTATGAGAATGGTTATACCGGATCGTGGAGAATATTACAACCCGCCCCCCCCCCCCAACTATTATAGGGGAATAAAATAAGGGTGCCTGGGGCGTAGAGTGGGAAAGGGAGGGGATAAAGGGAGCTGATATAAAAAATCCAACAAGAAAATGTTTGGGAAATTACTGTGGTAGCAACTGTACAACATTGCTTGATGTGACTGAATGATGGATTGTTGCAATATCTGTAAGGGCCTCCAATAAAATGATAAAAAAAAGTTTGTAAGGAAATCTGACTTTTCCATGGCCCGGTTAACCAATTGCTGCGAAAAGTTCCTGGATATAAAGAAAACTGGGACAAAATCCCCCGCCCCCCCCAAGAAAGAGACCAGTTATGGGTTTGGTAGAAACTGGCAGAACGCCAAGACGTGGGCCCCAGTCCCCCTTCAGGTGTGGCCTGGAACCCACTCTGTTGCCCAACAGGCCTGCAAGGGAGCACGAACCTTAGGGAGCAGGCTCCTGAGTGCTCCCATCAGCCCTGTGCCAGCCCGGGGCAGCCCTTCCATAAGGACTCGGAGGAGGGCTCGGAGAGGAGCGACGGACAAAGGGGCATTTTGGAGACAGCGATCCATGAGATGGAACAAAACATGCGCGAATCGTTTAAAAAGAAAACAGGCCTGCTTGTAAACCTTTACCCGATTCCAAACAAAAAGTTTAAAAAACGAGAAAAGGAATCAGACTTCTAGCCATACTCTGGAAAAAACGATTTCCAGATTTCTTCCAAAGCACTCTCTCCTCTTTCGCCAGGAGGGGAGGGGAGAGGGAGATCATTTCCCTATGAAATGAAGGCCCCGGGCAACACTTCCCCACCTGATGCTCATACTCTGAAGGACACGGTGGTCAAGAGTCATATCCTTGGACACCCAAAGAAAGCCAACTAGCTGCTTCTGAAGGAAGAAATGACGCAGGCGTCTAAGAGAGAGCCACCAGATTTGAGGCTGGACACCATTGACTACGGGGGGTTTCCTTGATTAAACATTTGCTCTATATGGAGCAGGAGATGTACAGTGAAGTTGGAAACATGGGAAACTTAGGATAGATGATCCCTCAAGACTAGTAATAGGAGTGGTAATACCAGGAGGGTAGAGGAATGGAGGAATAGAAAGGGAGAACCAACTCCAGGGATCTACACGGAGCCTCCTCTCTAGGGCACGGACAACAGGGAAGTGAGTGTTGGGACACATTGGACAGTGTACAGGACAAAAAAAATAATTTGTAAATTACTAAGTGTTCAAGGGGGAGGGGGGAGGAAGGGTAATATAGGGAGCTGATAATGGGGGCCTGGAGGGAGGGAGAATGTTTTGAGAGTGATGATGGCAATGGGTGTGTAAAAGTGGCCTGCATACAACTGATGTTGTTAGGGATTGTGATGGGAGTTGTATGGGCCCACAATAAAATGATTCATTAAAAAAAAAAAAAAAAACGGGGGGAGGGGAAAGGGGAGGGTTTTTTTTTTCTTTTCTTTTAAAGAGGAGCTTATACCAAGGGCTCAATTGGAAAATGATTGGAAATGTATGTGGCAACATGTGTACAAATGTGCTTGTTACAAATGAATGTTGTAGTAGCTGTAAGAGCCCCCAATAAAATTAAAAAAAAAAAAAAGGGGGGGGGGTAGGGGGAATGAGGAGCTTATACCAAGGACTCAAGTGGAAAATATTTCAAAATGAATATGGTAATATGTGTACAGATATGCTTGATACAAATGATAAATTGAATTTATTGATAAATTGATAAATGATAAATTGCTAAAAAAGCGGGATGCCTGGTCACTTTACTCTAAGAGGACATTTAGGCCTCCCCCATTCCTTCCCAGATGGAGTATGGCAAGGACTGTTTTATGCATCGTTTTGAAGCATGATCCACGCAGCAGTACAGAGGCTGAGAGGATGGAAGGCAGGACCAGAGTTCTGTGGGGAGGGGGAGGGAGAGTCCCAGGCCCCCAACCTTCACTAGCGGGATGCTTTCTCTTTTAAGCTGTGGTTTCTGAGTAGGTTTGCCACCTTGGGGCACACGAGGCACACTCCTCTAGGGTCCTTCTTAACATGTGATGAGTGCGCCTAAGCCGGGTGCTCAGAACAGACCCTGGCTCACAGAAAGGGCGACCACACGACCCTGCGGCAAAATCACAGGGACATTGATGCCGTGGCATCGTCACGGGTGAGTGAATGAACCACATGTCCCATGTCGCCACACCAGCAGGGCCAGAGGGGAACAGGAACTCAGTCCTCGCCTCTCCCAATAGCACCCCAAGCACCTGCAGCTACTTCTCCACCTATGGAGTGGAGACAGTAAGATTTCCTTGTGTATTATCCTCAAGCAGTTACAAGGGCTGCCTTTCATTAAACCTCTCCTCTATCACATCTCTGTGACTACCAACACCGGAGGGCACGGAGAAAGGGACAAAGTTAAGCCTGGTGACAGTTCGTCCTACAGCCCTGGGCACAGCAGACTGGCCAGCTGAAACTCGATGATCCTCTTCACTTACTTCTTGATGAGTCTTGCCAGACACTTCCTGTTGAAGGGAGGGATGTTTTTTCGGGAGGTCTCCAGCAGTCGATCGGCAACAGCCTTGTAGTCAAACTACATGGAGAGAAAAGACAGGCTCACCTGTAGCTGAGCCCTTCAGCCTGGGTTCTCAGAAGCATTTAGCACAAGCACGGTCTTCAGGCAAATGTGCTGCCGCTGGCGAACGAATCTTAAGCAGGACCTTTGAAAGCTTGAGTTTAAAGAGGCACGGTCGAGTTGCTTTCTTTTCTCAAGTACATTCCAGTGACTAAGAGGACTGAGAGGAACTTAGCTCCTACCTTAAGGTTTAATCAGCTCTGACCCCAATTAGCTGGGCCAACCCAGAGTTATCCATGCCCCACGGCAAGCATCACAGGCACCCACCTGGAGCAGTGGGCCCACGTCTTCGGAGGCGACACCACCCTCTGGCTCACTGTCAGCGCTGATGCCGTCTTTTCTTGAGTGATGTCTCCCTAGGGCTGCAAAAACATATCCATAGACCCAAGTTCTCCCCAGCAAGGATTACTTCCAAAACAGCCACTAGCTGAAGAAATGTCTTTTACTAAAGAAGAATGTTTCTTTAAAGAGGACCACTCTGCCAACAGATCTTTAATTCCCCAAAGGTCTTCTGGTTGCTCAGGGCCTGGCGCAGCCACACAGGCACCTCATGTACCCATGCTGGGTGCCACCGTTGAGACAGCTCGTGTGCAGACTGCCTGGCCTCCTCCAGGCTCTCTCCCCCCGCCCCCGCCCCCGCCAGGCCGTCCTGTCACCATGGGGGAATGGGAAGCACTAGCTAGAGGCCATGAGTGTGGCCCAGTGTCAGAGCACGTGTTCTCGATTGTGACCAGAGAATGGGATTCTGGAGTGTACGTGGTCTGACATAAAGTTGGAAAACTTAAGTCCGAGCTGGAAAAAGAAAAAAAAAAGTTGGAGAACTTGGTAAAAAAATTTTTATAGCAAGGCACAAACTTTTAGTGAGTTCTCTCAAAACTAAACGCAAACTCTGCAGCCGTAAGGTCGAGTGGGACTCGCAGCGCCCGTCAGTCAGGGCAGACTGCCCCGCAGCGTCTGCAGAAGCAGACAGTCTCATCTTCCCCCCACAAAGTGAGCCGTGGGTTCAGCTTGCTCACCTTTCTGAGAGAAGCCAAGCGTTAAACCACGGCACCAAGGATCCCTGCAGCTGCCCCTCGGAATGGAACAATCTACTTGCTATGACTCTCCCTTTAAGCACTCAAAAATCAACGAAGAGGCAGCAGCTGAGGGCGGAGGGGACAAAACCCACCGTCACTGAGTCGATGGCCGGCTCCTGGCGACCCCAGAGGAAATGGGCAGGGCTGTCCTCATGGGTTTGGGGGAATGATTCTTTACAGGAGTAGAAAGCCCTGTCTTTCTTCTGAAGAGTGGTCTTGAACAACTGACCTTGCGGGTCCAATGCATGATCACTATGTCACCAGGGCTCTGAACTCAGGAATCAGTGCTCCTATTTTCCTCTTATCTGTACTACTTCTCACTCCTGTATGTTCATTGATGGAATGGCACCAGGGCATGGCCTGGAGGGGGTGGAGCAGGGGCTAACCTGTCAGGAAGCATTTGCTGAAGAAGCCGGGATTGGATCTGCACACGGGAGAGAGTGCGTTGTCTCTGATCTAGACCAGTAAAAACGTGGCAAGGCGGGGAGACACACAGTTAGCTTAGGGTCACTTAGTTAGCTGCCACCTCTATGGAATCTAAGATCAGAATAAGAATTCTTTTTTCTGGGGGAACCGAGCACAATGATCTGCATATAACCCCTTCCCAGGGGGATGGACAAAAGAAAAATGGGTGAAGGGAAGCAGTGGTTGCTGTGAGGCATGAAAAAAAAATCAAGGGAGGGAAGGTGGGGGAGAGGGGAAATGAGCTGATACCAAGGGTTCAAGTAGAAAAAAAATGTTTTGAGAATGATGATGGCAACATATATACAAATGTGCTTGACACAATGGATGTATGTATGGATTGTGATAAGAGCTGTAAGTGCCTCAAATAAAATGATTTAAAAAAAACCCAAAACAACCAAGAATTCTTATTTTGTAGACTTGCCTTTTTTCTGAATTTATACACACACACACACACACACACACACACACACACACACACTTCCACTGTAGAAATCTAGACAAGCATATAGAGCACAGAAAAGCAGACATAATTCTATTAATTAGGGCTAACCATTGGCATATGTACATTCAAAGTTTGCAGGAAAATACTGGTAACTTTTAAAAAATGTTAACAACTGATTGACCTAAAATTCACATACCAAATACCTCACAGGTTTCAATATAAGGAAAAGAGCATCGGCATCATTGATTCAAACATTTTCTTCCTTCCGCCCTATACTCATTGTTAGCTCCTCATTTTGTCCCCGCCTTCCCCACTGCCAACTCAAAAAACTACTCACGCAGTCAGTCTTGACAGATTTGCCTACGCTGGGCTTCATGTCGAAATCATACCAAACTCACAAAACACCAACCAACCCACAAAAAAAGGTCCAAAAGAAAGCAGACATACAGTACTAGAAAATAATAGAATCATAAAAACTAGAACGATTTTGAAATGGGCCAAAGAAAGGCCAATCGATAAGGTGCACATCCTAACCTAACTATTCCCCCCCCCCCCGTCATCAGCTTGGCAAGGACTCTCCCCGAGAGCATGGCTTACTCAGACCCCTGGCTTCATCAGGCCAGCCCCATGTGGGGACCCTGCAAATGGACTGGAGGCCTTTCCCCATCATGCTGCTTCTTTGTTGTTGTTGTTTTGGGGGGGCATCACTGCCCTCAGGTGGTGGGAGTAGGAGACCCAGCCTTTGCTCCTATAGAGCTGGAATTGAACCTCCATCCCAGTGGGCCCCAGTCCCGTTCACAACCACTACACCACCGGGGCTCAGCCTGCTCCTTCTTTTTTTTAAAAAGGCTTTTGGTCATCACATTGAGTTTTTCAACAAACAGGTCAAACTCATTTTACCGCCAGGATCTTTAGTTTCTCTATGAACCTAGTGATGCATCCTGGCACCTTTCAAGATTTCCTTTGTTAAGGCATGTATCCACGTTTACAATAAACCACACATATACCACCTCTACAAAGCTTTGCATCCTGCACCCTGTGAGGGACCCCCCCCCCCCCCCCAATTAGGAAACTCCCCTGGGTGGTTACTTCTTGAAATCTTGGCTCTCCAGCAGCGCACAGGATCTCTAAGCCCAGTAAGCTCTAACTGCACCATCTCAGTGGTTGTCAACCTTCCTAATGCCTCCACTCTTTAACATAGTTCCTCACGTGTGGTGACCCCCAACCATAAAATTACTTTCGTTGCTACTTTGTAACTGTAAGTTTGCTGCTGTTATGAGTCGTAATGTAAATATTGGATACGCAGGATGTATTAGGCAATCCCTGTGAAAGAGTCGTTTGACCCCCAAAGGGGTCGTGACCCACAGGTTGAGAACCTCTGCTCTGATACTGAGCCCTGGGCTGCTGTACATCCCTAAGGGCTGAGGCTTCAAGCATTCTCCTCCCTCGGGGCACTCCCCTGTGAACAATGAACTACCCACAGAAAGAGAACTGAAGGAAGCTTCGTGGCAGTCACTAGCGAGCCAGCGTGGTCAGGTGCACCCCTCTGGAGTGTCTGCAAGTCCACATCAGGACACTTACACCACACCCGAACCCTTCAAACCAACAGCACCGGGACCCACAAGCTCCTTGGAAGCGGCCCCGAGAGGCAGGCGTGTGTGCCAACTGCAGTGTGGCGGACTGAGGATTTCCCTAGAGGACCCTGTGAGGGGCTTGGCTGCCTGACCACATCTCTATTTTTTTACTTTCTTTGATTGTGAGGGTGGGGGCGGCACAATCTAAGACAGTGCCTTCTGTTATTATTCTAGGCAAGTTTTGGGGAGATTCCATCATACGCATTAGAAAAGCATTGTTGGGTTTGAAGAAGATTTTAAGGGAGGGGGGCGGAATCAGACCATCCAAGGGAATTCTTGTACCTGTCTTTTTTTTGCTGATTGCTTTTCTCCACGTTGTCGTCGCGCTTTCAGAAACCTCTTCTTCAGAGAGCTGCCCATCACCTCCTTTGGTTCCCTGCCCTTCCATCACCTCTCCGGGGATGGAAGGAGACTGATCCATGATGACGTCAAAAACACCCCTGGCTATCGTCTGGACCAACATGTGGCTGAAGGGGCACACAGAGCAGAGCACAGGTCAGGACACACGGCCCCGGCTGGGGTATCTGAAGGCGCGCCTTCGGACCAGGTCGGTGTGAGCACCTGGTGAGAACGCACGGGGCCCCTGTGCATGCCTTATGTGCTCGCCCGCTGGTGCTGGCTGCCAGCGGCCAGCAATGAACTGCTGAGGGGTGGGGCCAACAAGTGTGTGTGTGTGAGAAAGAGTGAGAGAGAGAGAGAGAGAGAGCGAGCACACACGGGCGAAGGGATAGAAGAGGAGAGGCAGGGTCTTTGTCCTGGAAAGACCTGAGGTCAAACCCTGACACCAGAAGCACCCTTTCCTTCCTGAAAGACTGGGTCGTGCTAGTGGTAACTCAGAAGGTGGCAGTTTTTCTCCATGGCGCGCCCTGGAAAACAAGGTGCGTTTCCCCCACAATGAAGCACCAATGGAAGCACTGAAAATAAGAGCACGAGCCCCCAATAAAATGATTTATATAAAAAAAGAAGGGATGAGAAGCTGATCTCAAGGGGTCGAGTGGAAAAATGGATATTTGGAGAATGTTAATGAAAGCAGACATATGAAAGTGCTTGGCATAGTATATGTAACTATGTATTGTGAAAGGTGATGTACGAGCCCCCAATAAAATAATTTAATAATAAAAGAAAAAAAAATAAAGGGGTAAGAGAAAGCTTATACCCAAGGGCTCAAGGAGAAAATATTTGGAAATGAATATGGCAACATGTGTACAAATATGCTTGATACAAATGATGCACCGAATGTTATAAGACCTGTAAGAACCCCAATAAAATCACTGAAAAAAAATCTTTGAAATGTACAACATATTGGCACAATTCTGCTGTTATTGTTAAATAAATTATGCTTTGTTTAAAAAAAAAAGAAAAAAGAAAACAAGAGCACGATTCACTTACTCCTTAGACTTGGCAGCAATTTTGCAAAATGGATCAATGAACTTGAGATTCTGATCAGCCAGAAGCTGGAACATAGAAACACATCGAGGGAGAAGTAGTGAGAGAAAGAAAAAGAGACTTATTTTTTCTGACACGTTCTCGAACGAGGAACTCTTCCTACTTTCACCCAGGCAGACGCAGCCCGAACAACGGCTCTCCCCCGCAGTG
This sequence comes from Nesogale talazaci, assembly GCA_004026705.1. Taxonomy (NCBI): domain Eukaryota; kingdom Metazoa; phylum Chordata; class Mammalia; order Afrosoricida; family Tenrecidae; genus Nesogale; species Nesogale talazaci. The sequence goes on from PVJH01006235.1 coordinate 16,057, forward strand.
CAGAAGGCGCTCCCCAAGCTGACCCACAGACACCTGGCGCACTAGCCCACCCCCCACAGTGCTTCCCGTCCCTGGGTCACCCTGGCCCAGCAATTCAGAGAAAGTGAGTGACACGCCCCGGCAGCAGGTAGGTTATCCACTTTCAGGGTACACAGGCCTGACGCTACAGAGGCACCCCACGCAGGGACTTTGCAAGTGCCATACCAAGGACCCTTTCCTAGACTTCACATACTTTTCTTCAAAGTCTACATCTGTTCATATAATCAAGGAGCTTCAAAGTTTGTGGGAGATGGAATTGGGAGTCCACAGAATTTCCCCATGGATGTCTGGACACCCCAGGCAGCTGTCGCTCCTCCACTCGGCTAACATGAGGCCGATCATCCACTCACCTCTTTGCCCCCCACTTTGGATAATTCGTCCAGGTAAATATCGATGAAGTGGAACTTCACTCCATTTGGAGCCTGGCCTTCAGGATGCAGGACCTCCTTCATTAGGACGTCTAAAAAAAGCTTGATTCCACTATGGGGAAAACACACCCGGTCTGTTAGTCCAGGCACGCCAGCACTTCTCCAGGTGCAAGCATCAGTGTTGTGAGGTGGCACACGTGCATCATCACCCAATAGGAACGCCGAGGCGGGCCACAGAGATGCAACAAACCCTCATACCTATCGCCCGAAGAACATCTTTAAACCTTAAACCCAAACCACCCCCTCAAGTTCTCTTCAAACCTAACAGTGGCTCAGCGTAACTAGTGAAGACGGCCTGCCTTGGGCACTGTGCTCTTTGAAGATCTATCCCAAACTGACAGCAGCAACTCGAAAGGTTAGATGGGAAACTTTGGAGGCCGTGTGTTCATGTGAAAGAGGGACAACTCGGAAAGGAGGTGAGCAGGCTGTACAACTTGAACGATCGCATTAAGGTCACCAAGCAGACACGTATACATTGTGAAGGGCTGCTTTGTAGAATTTCAACAACAAACCCTACACAAATGACTACTTTAGCTGACCAGTTGAAAAACACTCTATTACCCCCAACACTTAACAGCCACTGGACTCCCAGACAAAGTCTGCTGACCTTTCTTCCCAGCCACTCCGCTTCAGGACTTCCAGAGACTGCCGCAGGACCAGGCGGATAAGCTGCCAACAAAGGGCGGGGTTACAAAGGAGAGAAGAACCACGGAGTTGGGGTGGGTTTATCCCCACCTTAATCCTGCACAACTCCTAGCACAGGATCTTCACCCAGGACCCAGCAGTCCTGGCACTGAGGCTGAAGGGCCGAGTTGCCCAGTGGAAGCACCCCCCAGCTGTTTCTCGGGGGAAAGCTGTGGCCGTCTGGGTGCATAGCTTCGGAAATGCAGCAGGAAGAACCCACTCGTGGGAAATCGACTCACGGCAATGGGTTTGGCTGGTTTGGTTTGAGACCTCCAGACCCACTTCCCCATAAGAGGCAAGGGCCCAGGAGAGGAAGCCCAGTGAGGTTCCTCTGGTGCCTGCCCATGCCTTCTGCCTGGTTTCATAAATAAACCTTTTGTTCTTTCAACACCGAAAATTCTTTCCTTCACATGGGCTTTTGAAGTGTAATTTAAACTCGTCTCTGAACTTACCATGTAGTATTTGTCCAGGCACAGCTTGTCAATCCCCGCCCACTCTCGATTCATGGTTTGCCAAAAGGTCTGAATGAACAGGTGCTCTGCAGTGGACACAAGCTTTTCAGTGCTTGGCTTTCACATTAGTGAGCGATCACAGCAAGAGAAACATTATTGATCATTTACTTTCCTTGGGAATCTAAGACATCGAGGCACTTTGGCCAGTAAACAAATAGGCACAATAATTTCTTTCACATTTAAATAAGAGCCTATTATTACAGTAGCAGGAAGTCAGCTACAAAGTCCTGCTCAATGACAAGGTTCTTTGGGGTGTTTTTCTTTATCTACAGTTAAGTCAGGCTTCTATTAAAACCAAGACATTTTCTGAAACAAAGGGCGCCAATAGCCCTTTCCACCACACCCCGATCTGACAATCAATCTCAAACTGCTCACCGTGATGAAAACTTAAAGGCAGTCCAGGTAGAATTGGCGCTCTTGGTTTTAACGTTAGCTATCAGCTGGGCGGATACATTGTGCAAAACAATCTGTTTCTTCCAGAGCCATGAAACTTCTTTTCAATCAAAAAAGTTGTGTTTGCTTAGTTTTAATTGGCGTTCTGCCTTTTTTTTTTTTGGGGGGGGGGGAGAACACAATTTACTTGGCTATCTGTAGATCTATACTATAAGTTATATGCAAAAATTGGCTCATTAATGCTCTGCTGAAATCCCACCCATAGTTCCAGAGCCATTGGGATGGTAGCCCAAGCTCGGCCATCAGCATTCTCTTCATTCATTCATTATTGCCGCCAGGTGAAGAGAAAAGCTACCGTATGTGCTCCCGTGGCTGGAACCTTGGGGAGGTACCGCCACATGGGCACGTGAACAAGGAGCCTGGAGGGCAGTTAGAAAGCCCAGCGCGCTACAGTTCTGGGGGGAGTCATTACTGAGAATAGTTCCTAGAATTCTTTGACAGGCCAAGCCGGCGAGAGTTCACCAGGCACGCCTCCACAAGTCATCAAGTCAGCACCCACGCTCTCTTTGGCGCCAGGGTCACTGCGTTAAGATGGCAAGCTGCAAAACAGCGACTCGGAAGGAGGGGAAGCTCAGTGTTGGGAAGGATTCCTAGAAAGTTACCAAATCCCATGGGCAAGGGAGTTGGGAAGGCCACGAGAAGGCCAAGACTTACGCGCCTCTGAGTTGTTCACAACGTGGACGAGCTGGGATATCCGGTTTGCGAGCTCCTCCTGGGGGTAGGGGAGGGGGAGAGGGGACACTGGGATTCGGTGCCCCCCCCACCAGACTGCACCATGGCCGGCACCCTTGCCCTCCATGTCACTTCCACGAAGAAGCAAGTTAGGCAGTGAAGGGCACCCACCATGAAATTCCTACAAGTGGACCCATGGCCAGGTGAACTTCATCTCTAGCTAACAGCTGAAGTGCTCCAAGGCGCAGGCAAGGCCGCCCCCAGCTCCGTGCTTTAAAATGTTTGTAAACTGCGAAGCCGTGGATCGAGTCTAACACCTTCAAGAACCTGAGGCCCAGGAGACAGAGGCCCGTGGCCGGACACGGGGATTCTTGCTCCGTGGCGCTCCGCTCTCAGCTTGGCGAGATGGAACGGCAGGGAGGCCGACCTTGGGGTCTGGGTCCGTGAAGGGGCCTGCTGCACGGGGCTCTCAGCGCAGTCTCTCTACGAGGCCACACCAGGACAGAATGCTCCGCTGCACTAACTCTGGCCCGTCCCCAAGCCTCCCATCGGCCTTTCTCATTTCACAGGCACCCCCAGCCTTCAAAACGATGTGCCTCAGCTCTGTTTTCTTCCCCCACGAAAGCTGTTGGCTTGTTACTTTTCACTGTAATTTAACAATATTTTGCTCTGGTATCCTACTCAAAATATGTTTAGTGGAGTAGAAGCCATAAACTCAACCTTGTGACTACATGGCTCCGTGGCAGTTATGTGTCTGCATGTGTATATCTGTGTGCGTGCGACAGACAGAACTCTGTGTGTGTGTGTGTGTGTGTGTGTGTGTGTGTGAGAGAGAGAGAGAGAGAGAGAGAAAACACACTGTGTGTTAAGATAAAAGTGAAAATTTCCTTCGTGGTGTACTCAAGGCCCAGTCCCTGAACAGTGGCCCTAGAGTCTGCTGCAGGCAACACTGGACAGCTGCACATACCAGGTGAAGCACTTCCTCAGATGCCTAACTTAGTTGGGGCTCGGCGGGTTCAGGAAATAGGGCCAAACTTGCCCACGCTTGTGAACTCCCCTAAGCTCGGAGCCAGCAGCAGCCTGGGCTGCGAGGGTTTGGTTGCGCCCGTTCGTTACACGAGGCAGGTCATGGAGGCAGGCACCGGGTGACCGAGCCTGGGGCTCAGGAATCCCCTCTCCTCCCCAGGACCTTGGGCTAGACACTCTTCTGTGCGAGTTTTGACCACAATCAATGAAGAAGAAACAAATGTGTAAGAGCCAGTTGTGACGGAGAGTAAGTCAACCCTCAGGGCTCTGGGCATGCCCTCTGCTCTCACCTGGACTCCAGAAAATGGAACCGATTGCCCTTGGGTGCAGTCTGCTTCCCAGGGACTCTGTGAGAGAGGGACCTACCCCCCAGGGTTTATGGCAGGTCGGAGGCTGCAAACCTTTCTTGAGCCAGGTTGCCTTTTTCCTTCTGTGGAATGGCTGATGGATGGGCCTGAATCCTCAATTAGCAGCCTGACACGGAACACACAGCCCCACCAGGGCCATTTCAACAGTCTCTCTAATCCACCCGCAAAATCAGCCCCAAACGCACGCTGTAGACTTACTAGCGGACTCCAGGAGCCCTGATGACAAAGCAGTGGCAAGGGCTGGGCTGCTCACCGCAGGCTCCAGCTCACACACACTAGCTGCCTGGTGGAGGAGAGATGACAGTCTGGGAGAGCCCGTGGGGAGGGACCCTGTCTGACAGGGTCACTGTGAGTTGGAACGACTTCGCAGCAGCCAGCCCCACATTAGGGGCGATACAGAAGATGCCATCTTTTTATCTGTCCATGCCCGCAGCCGTGTGATGTCGGGAGCTGCACGTTACCTGAAGGAGAGGTTCGTCCTGCACCCACATGCAATAAAAGAGTCCTTTCCATATTTTCAAAAGCTCTTCTTGGCTGAAGCCTCCTGGGGGACAAAAGCAACACAGACCCTCGTTTTACAGGCTACTCATTTCCTCCCTGAGAGTTCAGAATGGCCGCACACACCTTGGGAATCTGACTGGGTGGTCGCCTCCTTGCTTCCTCCCCTTTTCCAAAGAAGCCCCCACTCCCTCCTTGTTGCTGCTGAGCAGGCACACGCAGACAGGGCAGCAGGGCAGGTGGACGGCGGCCTGTCCTTCGTACAATCATAGAATCAGGAGGCACACGCCATCATGACCCCCAAACTGTATCCAGGGACGGCTACTTGGTCAGTACCCCCTCGGGAGTCCTGCCCTGTTTCAAGGCAGCACCTGGTGTCACGTGAGGCAAAAAGTGCAACTCCCACGAGAGGCAGGAGAGTTGAAGTGGGCTTGAGAAATCGACCCCTCAAGTTGCAGGTAAGGTCCCTTGAACTCAGAGTCCCTCGCGAGCCACCCAGAGCCAGCCAATCACAGCGAGCCCATCCATGACAGGCTCCGGGGGGAGGGGCTGCAGCAGAGGTCTGCACTGATGGGACCAGGGACACAAGGTCCATGCCCTAAACTCTGAGGTGGGATTATGTTATGGGGGTGGGTTAGGGTGGGCTGGTTGGCGGGGGTGGGGGTGGGGTGGTGGTTAGGAGAGAAGATGGGAGATTCAAGAGTTGAAGGAGAGGGCAGTTGGACACGAGGGAGTCTTCTGTGACTTCGGATTTATTCCCAAAGACATTCATGAAACAACCGAGAAAAAGGAACAAACTGGGCATTTCACGAGGTCCGGGGATTTGTTTTTAAAAGGCACAATGATGAAGTAGAAGACATGACAAAATAATAATAATTTATAAATTATCAAGGGTTCATGAGGAGGGCGGGTGGGAGGGGAGAAATGAGGAATTAATACCAAGAGTTTAAGTAGAGAGCAAATGTTTTCAGAATGACGAGGGCAACAAGTGTACAAATGTACTTGACATACAATGGGTGGATGTGTGAATTCTGGTGAGAGTTGTATGAGCCCCCAATAAAATGATTAAAAAAAACTACTCAACACACACACACCCACACCCACACCCACACCCACACCCACACACACGGCACAACGATGGGACTGTGCGGTTCAAAAACAGCTCAACAACTCTCCTTTTGTGGCTCTCCCCAAGACAGCAGGTGGGAGGGCTGAGCCGTGGGATGAACTCAGTCTGGGGGAAGGAGGCAGAGGCTGGACTAGGGGCAGGCTGGAGACCAGTGAAACGGGCCCAGTGGCTGGCAACCATGAAAGCTGAGTGTGTGTGTGTATCTATATGTAGTGTTTATTTACTTTGTGTGTGTGTATGTGTGTGTGTGTGTGTGTGGCACCACTGCTCTGGTGGGAGTAGGAGGCCCAGCCTTGCTCCTGGAGAGCTGCTGCTGGATTTGAACAGTCAACCCTGTGGGCTGCAGTCCCCGCACATAACCACTGTGCCACTGGGGCTGAGTCATGTAGTATTTATTAAGACTGAAAAAAGATGGCATGCAATGTCAAAACCATCAGGTTTCTTACAAAGCTCCCCAGAAAGGAAGCTCGAGCAGCTTCAACAATGATAAAGTTGTAGGCCATGGACGATTTACACTTTGTCAGGCTCAAGCCCTGGGCACCCTGGTCTTGGCTGAGCAGCTACTGAGACGTGTCACCTCCCTCGGTACTCTATGGCTGGGGCCAGTGGTCTGGGCCTCCGGCAGTGGGCCTGGCCTGCGGGCGGATAAGCTCTTTCTCCCGAGGTGCTACAGAAAGGGTCCTAACGAAGGAAAACAGATGTTTTTTAAAATTTACAAGTCATTAAGCGAACTTTCTTCTACAGTGGGGGCTCCACACAGGTTTTCAGGGGATGCACTGTTGTCTGAGGGCTGTGGATCTTTCCAGGCCTTTCTCTGTGCATTTACACACTTAAGGGGATCCCTGGAAGGCACACGAGGGGCAGCTGGTGGCATCTTAACCACGCACGGTGCCACCAGGGCTCCTGAAACATAAACAAGAGCAGAGCGCATACTTTGGACGGAGCCCGGTGGTGTCGTGGCCAGGAGTTGGGCTGGGATCCACAAGGCTGGCACTTCAAAGCCCCAGCAGCTGCATGGAAGAAACACGGGGCTTTCTACTCGCGCGAAGAGTGACAGTCTCAGGGAGCTACAGTGGGTGTGTGGCTGTGACTCAGTCCCGCCATGAAGGGAGCTAGATGATCTTCCTATCACCCCTAGAGACTGAAGGCCAAGGTGTAACATGATGTGCAACACACCAAGGCTTGTATAAACGGGAAGTGAATTGACAGGGGTGACCTAGGCAACAGGTAGGAAAGGGTGTCAATTGCAAACATACCGTTGGTTGCTTCATCCCTAGGAGAGGTTGCAAAATATTGGAGAAGCAAGACTTGGCTGAGCCCTAACTCTGTGGTCATAGACAACTGACAAGTAACCTTTGAGTCTCAGTGGCCTCACCTGCAATATATCTGAAGGTTTCAGAAAAAATAAGAGCACGTGTATGAAGCAGTTAGGAAAAGTCTTATTCACTTGGTGGGGGGCATTATTAGAATCATGACTTCATTTTCTTCTGAAGCTTCTACCGAAGCTGTATCTCCCCTCCTTTTTTGCCATGGACATTAGAAGCCCCTTCTTTTTTTTGGGGGGGGGGGGCATCACTGCTCTCTGGTGGTGGGAGTAGGAGGCCCAGCCCCACTGCTGGAATTGAACCTCCGTCCCAGTGGGCCGCAGTCCCGCGTACAACCACTACGCCACCGGGGCTCAGCCCTTCTCCCCTCCTTTTTAAATGCCATGTACTTCCGACTCAGGTGTAACAATGACTTGTTCTCACCCAGGATTTGGTTGGCAGAAACAAGGTGCCAATCTTTGCAGCACTGGGAGCTACATGGATTACCACGAGTAAACAGAGAAATGCTCATGACTTGGGATCTCTCAGAAGAGGGCAGAGGAAGCACGTTCTCTAAAGTGCGTTTGTTCCAATGGCTGCTTAACTGGCCCTTTCTTCTTGGGGTCAGAACGACACTTAGGTTTCGAACAATTACAGGGTTAGTTATTTCAACATGAACGAATGTGAACGTGAAAACGTGAAAGGAAGTGTGGGCGGAGTAAACACCAAGAGAAGCTTTGAACTGAGAAAACCCAAGAGTTACTCTCACCATGAGGTGAGCTACTTACATTGTAGCTGTATGTCCTGGCCCATCCACCAACAGGACAGCTGCGGTGTGTCTTACCCCTGGGCCCAGATGATCAAAATCCCAGCAGCCCAGGGCTCACCTCTATCTCCTCTGCAGAATTTAGCTCACTGTTCATCTTAAGATGTACTGCCATTTCATGTGCCACCAAAATGAAAGTTTTGAAAGGAAAATGATAACAATGCTGGCTGTAAAATGTTTTCCAATTTTAGATGTTAAATGCTAAGTTGCAGCTACCTCACCGGAAGAACACTTTGTTCTATTAAACTGGCATTCCATGATGCTCATCTTCCCGATACGATTGCTGAAGACAAAGGGGGTGCATAAGCAAATGTGGTAAAGAAAGATGATGGTGTTCGGTTATTAAAAGATATAGCGTCTGGGGTCTTAAAGGCCTGAAGGTAAACAAGTGATCATCTAGCTCAGAACCAACAAAGCCCACATGGAAAAAGCACACCAGCCTGTGATCACAAAGGGATCAGGTATCAAAGAACAAAAAAATCACACCATTGTGAATGAAGGGGAGTGCAGGGTGGGGACCCAAAACCCATCTGTAGACAAGTGGACATCCCCTTACAGAAGGGTCACGGGGTGGAGATGAGCCAGGCAGGATGCAGTGTAGCAAAAATGAAACATACAACTTTCCTCTAGTTCTTTAATGCTTCCTATCCCACACTATCATGATCCCATTTCGACCTTACAAATCCGGCAAGACCAGAGGATGTACATTGGTAAAGATAAGAACTGGAAACACAAGGAATCCAAGACACATGGGTGGAGGGAAAGTGGGGTAGAAAGGGGGAACCAATCCCAAGGATCTATATATAACCTCCTTCCTGGGGGACGGACAACAGAAAAGTGGGTGAAGGGAGACGTCGAAAATTTATGTCAAAATAATAACTTATGATTTATACATTTTCAAGGGTTCATGAGGGAAGGAGGACAGAGAGGGAGGGGAAAAATGAGGAGCCGATACCAAGGGCTCAAGTAGAAAGCAAGTGTTTTGAGAATGATGATGGCAACAAACGTGCTTGACCCAATGGATGGATGTATGGATCGAGATGAGAGTTATAGGAGTCCCCCAGAAATGACTTTTAAAAAAGTTAAGCTAAAGAATCAATAAAACAGGAAGCAATTTGGGGTCTGGTTTCCTGTTGTCAAGAACAGAAGAGCTACAACAGTCAGCACTGCAATTGCTGAATACATGAAGGAACAGGCAAGAGGAAGCTCAAACTGAGGACAATGATCTTTCCATGTCCAATGTCAAAGCACCAGAGCGACAGGTGGGCAGGGACTTGTAGTGGCACAGGTTCCTGCTGAGGGGCAGCAACATGGGCTACTGACAGCCGAGAGAACGAGGCAAAAACAGGAGTGTGCCACGCAGGTACAAATGACACATGAATTTGTTTCTAAGTGAACAGCCAAGGGAGGTCTGTGGGTGTGCATTCAACCTGTCCCTGAGATCACAGCCTGATGGTGCCTCCCGGTGGGCGTGGCCTTCTCATAAGGAGGGCCCTGGGAACCTTCCCCTCTCTCTGCTTTCACCTCCCTCTTGCCTTACCCTGGCTGCCCACCAAACGGATCTTCCTGCCACATTGCATGTGGCTTAGTGAGCCTCAAGCGGGACTTATGGACTAGTACCGCACTGACGCGCTTGAGTTGGCCTGGGCCGGGATGTTTGCTTGAAATACGATTACTTCTTGATAGAAAGCTCTTCCTTACACAGGAGCGTCACTGGATTTGTTTCTCGGGTCAACCTGGCCTAACACACGTGTTTCTATTAGAATGGCAGCTCTTGATCTCCCTAAGTGTAGCTTCACCCTGACACTGCGGCGTCACCATGCATTGTAATGCACTGACTCAATGGCCCTCTCTGCCCAGTGTCATTACCATTGTGTTGCAGACATTTGGTCTGCGGAGTTGTTCTTGGAAGGCCAGCATGCATGCCTAATGTAGATAGGGAGGTGACCAGAAGGACTACATAGGATGGGTTCAGGCACTGGGAAGCAGGGCCAAGCTTGTGCTCCTGCACCATTTCAGCACCTGGCAAGGCTTGGGCCACGCCATCCACGGGGAATCTGAGTCGCAGACCCACTCCACAGCCACTCATGTAGTGTATCTGGACCTCAGGACACACAGGGCTCCCCATAGCTCTCTGGCATGGCCAGGTGCTTTCGAGAAAACAGATGGATCTGATAGTGGCTTTTGGGGACATGGGAGATGGCACATTAACAGCCAAGTGAGGTACAGTACAGTTAAGTACTACAGCAGATGAGAGTGATGATGGCAACAAGTGTGCAAATGTGACCTGCATGCAATCGATGTATGTATGGATTGTGATGGGAGTTGTATGAGCCCCCGATAAGATTATTTAAAAAAAAAAAAAAGGAGGGGGCAAGAGGAGCTTATACCAAGGACTCAAGTAGATAATATTTGGAAATGAATATGGCAACGTGTACAAATACGCTTGATACAAATAATGTATTGAATGCTATAAGAGTTGTAAAAGCCCCCAATAAAATCAATGAAAAAAAAAAGTATTACATCAGAGGCATGCTGGGCACTTTAGAATCATTAAGAAGTGGGGATGGGAGAGTTTGGGGGAAGCAAAAAGGACACATTTGCCTTTGCTGAGTGCCCAGGAGGGACCACAAAAAGCTTGCTTTTGACGGAGCAGACAGTTAGGTAGGAACCCGGGGGGTGGGTGTTGAGTTTCAAGACAGACACAGATTTGCTTTAGAAAGTTTATAAAAGGTCGGACATAAGAAGACAGTTGTGGAGGAAGTATATTCACCCTGAAGAGAAAGAGCAGGCCTGTGGCTAAGGGGAGGGAGGCCTGGTGACAAGGAGGTTGAGAGCTTACCTGCAAACCAAAAGGGGTTGGTGACTCCAACCCGCCAGGCACTCCATGGAGTGGTTCTGGAGCTAACTATGGCCATGAGGCACTGGACATGAAATTGGTGGCAACACGGTGCAGTGATAACAGTCCAGGATAATGCCAGAGTATTAGTATGAGGGGACAGTGGAAACCAGCAACCAAAAGACACATGCACATCAAAAGAGAACTGGTATTTTTTTTGGAGGGGGAGGAGGGGGGAGAAAGAAAATCAAGTTAATTTTTGGTATTCTGTGCCTGAGAGGCCTGAGACATTGGGGTGCCCAGCAAACAGGTCCTAAGATCCAAGTAGGAAAAGTCTGGATGATTGAGGAACCAGCAGTGCATACGGGATACCTGAGTTCACGAGACCAGTGGGATCTGTCTTGAGAGATCTGAAAGGGATTGAAACCAGGATTTTCTTCCTTCATCCTGCCCCATCCCCAGCTCCCAATGCACATTGGATTTCTCTTCAGAATAAAAGAAACCAAGCAAGTCAGTGAAGAGGTTGATGCCATCTATTCTTTTCTTAAATGGATTCATAGCAGTAGTAAATGAAACAGACAGTAGCTCAGGGCAACATAAAATCTCCACTGCACATTGCAGTTCCCACTCTTGGGTTTACAAGAGTATATTTCATAGCAGGCACATGATCTCTTTCGGCAGCCGCTAACTACAAAGTCCTGTGTGATCTGGTCATAGCCTGCGTTTCCAACTTCATCCCAGGGCACCTTCGCCTCCCCTAACTGGCTCTTCTCCCTAACCCACTAGTAGGGGCATTAAAGCAATGGGTAGGTTCAGCTCCTCTCCCGCCTCGGCAGGCCTGGGCTTCCTCTCTCTTCAGATCTCAAAACATTCGCCCACAAAGAACTTCCAGGAACGACCTGTGCAGGAGAGCCCTCTCCCGACTTTTCGCCCATCCTAATAGCCACTTCTTTCACCACACTGCCCCAAATTCTATTTTTTGGTTTGATGAGCCTCCACCCCTGCAGCTTTCCTACTAGAAGTTCCGGGGTGTCTTTCTCCTCTCCTCTCCCTTAAAGATGTTGGTAAGGCGAGGCATGAGTCGAGCAAGGGACCCGTGGGATTACACTCGGCGGGGTCTACTGACTCCAAGGGCAGGCTCGGGAGTCTGGGTTACACCTCCGTTTGCACACTCTTTCAGTAAGTTCCCGCACACTCCTCGGCCCGTTTGCTCAGGTGCAAGAGGTCGCTACCGTCACGGACTCGCCGAAGCACGCGGTGGGTGTCACGAATCACTGCACGTAATTGAAAGCGAAGTCCCGTTCCTTCACCGCGCCCGATTGCCTCGGGGCCGGGTCTCCCCCAGGGGTGGAGTCCGAGCCCTGTGCCCGCGGGGCTCTCCGCGGGGCCACCGCATGCCGCTCGCCCGCCATGTGCGAAGCGAACGGACCGCAAGCGCCCACCTGTCTCTCCCTGCGTTTTCACGCTGATATACTGGCGCAGCTTCTTCACCGCCCGGTCCCGAATACTCTTCTCGTGGGACGCCAGCCGCTGGGCGAACTGGATCTCGGCGGGCTGCATGGCAGGGGCCATCGCGCCAGCTGGAGCATCCCCGGCCGCGCGGCACCGACCCGCTCAGTCGCCAGCCGCCGCAGCCACCCGCGGTGCCGCCCGGGCCGCGACTGCGCAGAAGACGCCGCGGGGGCCTGGCGAGCGGTCCGCGCGCAGAGGCGTGCGAGGCCGGCGCGCGGGATGATGATGTCATAAAGGCGCGGCCCCCGGGGGGGGGGTCGCGGTGCGTTCTGGGAGCGCGCGCCGCGGAGGCCGTTTTCGTGGCGCACGGCCCAAGGGTGATGGGGTGGGGGTGGGGGTGGGGTGTTGCGATTTCGCCCCTTCATCCTTGGATAGTCTTTCAATCGTCAAATCTCAAACGGCGTCCAAGACTGCCGTCGGTACCACTTAGCAAAAACCTCAAGTCAGCCCCTGCCCTCGTTTGTACTTGGCACTGTGGGGCTGCGTCGGTAATGGGGGGTCCCCTTGGCTTTGACTCTGAGCTGTGTTCTTCACGCCAGCGACGTTCAGTGTGAGACAAACGGGTGTCCTTAAACAGCAGCCATCAGGCCCGAACCACGTCCACACGTGCACATGTAGGATACGAAAGACGTTTACTTCCTGTAAACGCAGGAGCAAGAATCTTCGTTGTGGGCTGAGCCCCGGTGGCGCGGTGGTTGAGCGCGGGACTGCGGCCCACAGGGTTGACAGTTCACATCCAGCAGCAGCTCTCCAGGAGCAAGGGTGGGCTTCCAAGCCCCACCAGGACAGTGGTGCCACACACACACACACAAACAAAAAAGCATCTTAGTTGCCGTGCAACTTCGGAGTCATTTTGAAGTTCAGAGCCCGAACAGTTTGTGTATTCACTAGGGGGCCAGTGAACGGGCTTGGTGGCCGACCTCTCAGAAATGTTATTTTAGTTGGAAAAAGCGCGCAGCTGCGAACGGGCAACAGTTGGAACCTCCCAGCGTCTTGCCCGGGGGACAAAGATCCAGGCGGCTATTCCCTTCAAGACTCGGCCTTTGAAACCTATAGGGCAGTTCTACGCAGTCCTGTAAGGTCACTGACTCGAGTCGACTTGCTAACGGCGGTGTTTTTAAAATTTCCCTTCCTTAAAAAAGATCACGGGTGGATCCCAGAAGAGATTAAACTGTCGAGCGAGCAGGAACACAGGCAGGATTTAAGTGGACACTCGGCGTCCCTTCATCCCGCGCTCCTCGATCCAGTTTCCGTACATTGACATCTCCACCGGCGTCGCACTTGGGCTTTGCAGTTGGCGCGGCCCAAACCCCTCATCCGCTAGAGACCTCGGCCAGATCGCCCGGGACTCGCCCCTCCCCCGCCCCGGCACGCGGTCGCGTTTGAGCCTCGCGGCACGCCGTACCCGACGCTCCACGGAGACGTTCCACGCGACGTGCCCGCGCTTTCCCGCCTGCAGCAGGCAGGCACCGCGCAGGCGCAGGCGCAGGCGCAGGCGCAGACGCAGGAGCGGACCGTGGCGACCATGAGCGAAGCTGGCGTGGCTGAGGTGGGCTTCCCGGTTAGGGGCCAAGGCCGGGACCCGCGGGTCCGGGCTGCCACTGCTGCCCGTGACATCCCGCGTCCGCCTCCGCGACCCGGAACCTGCTGTGGGCGGTGTGGCCGAGGAGGTCTGGCGCCGGCGTCCGTGGACGGCCTTGGGCCGGCCCCGGAGGGCGAGGGCTCCTCGGGGTGACCGGCTGGCCGCCGAAGCCGGTGGGGTGGGGGGGGTCTGGGTTTGAGAAGCCGAGTGGGGCTCGGGCGGTGGGGACGGAATCG